>CM044442.1:127812517-127834837 GCA_024363595.1 Xenopus borealis
TTTTTTTTTTTTTTTTTTTTTACAATGAAAATAATCTCCTCAATATAAACCCAGTGCTCAGCATTTCACTTCAGCAAAAAGTTCCCTGCGGCAACCCCCTAATGACCCCCATTACATAAATATTCCACTAACCTCCACTTGACAGGGGTTTCTTTTGCAGTTTGTTTAGACAGTAAACATTGTAATGGCCTCTAGGAGCACTTTATAAGTGTGTCATGCATGGAACATAAGCCAGACACGCTGTTCCTTCATGTCGGAACCACACGGGATAAACAATATATATATATATTCTGTGCTTTGGAGGGGACTGAAGGACAGAGCACGATCCTCTAGTTCCTTGTTTCAACATCTGGCAGTTTCAAAGCTTGGCAAGCAAACCTTCCCATTCACCCCCCACCCCCTAGAGCGTAACAAAAACACACTGGATGGAAAAAAATAATAATCAAGTAACCAGGAGCTGAAATGCACAATAAAATCCTTGTTTCAAAGCTCCATTGCTGTTTTATAGCCGTGCTTCCTCCCAGTGATATTAAATGGCACCTTCTCATAGACTATTCTGTAAGCACCTTGGGGGAAAAGTACCAAAATGACTTTTTTTTTTATAATTCTAAGTGCTCAGAGAAATGAGCGACACAGGAACATTTCTGCAATAGCCAGGAAAGCAGCAGGTATGGGATCTGTTATCCAGAAACCTGTAATGCAAAAAGTGCCAAATTGCAGAATGCCTGTCTCCCATAGACTTCGTTTTATCCAAATTTTAAAAAAGGATTTTCTTTTTCTGTGTAATAATAAAAAAGTAGCTTGTACTTGATCCCAACTAAGATATAATTAATCCTGATTTGAAGCAAAACCAGGCCTATTGGGTTTATTTCATGTTTTACGTGATTTTCTAGTAGACTTAAAGGACAAGGAAAGGCAAAAAAATAAAATCCCATTTTTACTTTCTTTAATGAAAAAGAAAGCTATCTCCAATATACTTCAATTTAAAAATGTGTACCGTTTTTATAAGAAACCTGACTGTATGCAGTGAAATTCTCCCTTCATTTACTGCTGTGGATAGGAATTGTCAGACAGGTCCTAACTGCTGGGCAGGGAAACAATCATACTTATGAACAGCAGGGGGAGCCCCACACCTGCTATGCAGAACTCCAGCAGCTTGAAGTTGGCAACTGTGTAGAGATTTGTATTGGATTTTATTTTTGCCTTTACATCCCCTTTACTGTTTCCAACTCCAGCTGCAGGGACAAAGATCATGGAGCCAGATTTAAACAGAAAAACTGGGATTCTATTTGGAGGATTATTTTGCTGCAGCCACTGGTTCTGCAGAGTTGGAGAAAGTTTGTATTAAACAATAGAAAAACTATAAAATCCACATTAGATTACATGACAACACAGGACCCAGTGCAGTCTGTATATTCTGATTATTAATCAGTCTTGTTGTATCGGCTTCTGGCAGATATTATTTGACTTGTGCCGTTTTGATCATTTATGACGATCCCTAAGCTGAGCCCAGATCACACTGAGCATGTGCACAGTCTTGGTCTTGCAAAGATGTATACAAAGTTACAAGATGACAGCCCCCTGTGGCCAACTTTGAAAGCATAAATCATTTGTTTGATTAGGCTTGTGGTGCAGTAAGTTCATGTTTATGTTTAGTATACAAAATACACCATTTCTACCCTTATTCTATTTTAGACATTCCATGTCCTTTAAGGTATGAAGATCCAAATTATGGAAAGATCCCTTATCCGGAAGACCCAAGGTCCCAAGCATTATAGATACAGGTCCTGTATATGGAAATTACTGACTTGCCCTAGTAACCTTCTTCTGGCATGAAACACGTGAGAACTGTATGTATGTGATACAAGGGCAATAACAAGGCTTCTGCTAATGGTAGATCTTATCATTATTACATCAACTCAAGCCACATGGAGCAGGTCTAGGTTTAAGATCCAAACAGGAATATCCATTATCTGGAAAACCCCAGAACCCGTGCATTCTGGATATCAGGTCCCATACCTGTATATTAAGTTAATTACTTTAAAACATATTAATTTTCTGGTGTTACTTTTCTCAATTTATTTTCCTTGTTGATGGAAAGAGATTCCAAAACAAAAATCAAAGTTAAACTATGTAAACCAAAAACAATTGAAAAACCTAAAACAACTTATATATTAACTGAATCTGGCATATACCTGTATAATATAATCCAAAATTACAGAATTAACAAAAAATATTAGAAACAGAATTGCTTCTGTTATTTTCTCCTTCGTAGAAGCTCTTAAAGGGCAAGGAAAGGCAAAGAAATAAAATCCCATTTTTACTTTCTTTAATGAAAAGATCTGTCACCTTGAAGTGCAGAAGTAAAGAGTGACTAAGCGTGGGTGAGGGGGGGGATATCACTCCAACTTGCAGCAGTAAAGAGTGACTGAAGTTTTTCAGAGCACAAGTCACATGACTGGGGGCACCTGGGAAACCTGGGAAGTCAGACTTCAAAATAAAATATAAAAAAATCTGTTTGCTCTTTTGAGAAATGGATTTCAGTGCAGAATTCTGCTGGAGCAGCATTATTAACTGATGTGTTTTGGAAAAAAACAAGTTTTTCCACTACAGTATCCCTTTAATGGAAACATACGATTAATTTGATAGAAATGGAGTATCTGCAGGTGCCACCTACCCCCCTTGTCAATTTGCTAATGACTCAGCAGCACATGTGGCCGCAATTTCACGAAAAACATTCTTACGCGATCAGCGAACACTGTATAAGTGAATGAATATGAAACCTAAGAAGTACATACAGTCATGGCCAAAAATATTGAAAAACCACACAAACTACTCTAAAATAAATGGATCCACTGCTTAATTGCTGAATTAATATTTTGGTAGGCCTGTTTGGAGAGAATAACGGAATTCAAGTGCTTCCTATGAATAAGCTTTGAGCCTGACTCTACTGACACCTCCATTGCAAACTGCCATTACTCCAGTGGTTACAGATTTCAGTTTTGAAATCTCTACGTGTTCAGCGATATTGAACATTCCATTGTTTTATCTTTAACCATAACCTGGGTACTTGGGGTCACTGTCCTGCTGGAAGACCCATGTTTTGGGATAGATGCTTCCCGACACTGGTTTCAACATTGTGCTTCAAAATGCTTTGGTTATCGCCTGGTTTACTAATTTCATGCTCACACTCAAGACTCCAGGGGGCAAATTCACTAAAGCGCAAAAATCTGCGAGCGTTGGCCTCGCCGACGTTCACCGCATTTCACCAGGTGAATTTTCACCAGTCCTCCGCAAATTCACTAAAACGCGAAGTTGCGCTCAGGGAGGCTAACGGTAGCGAAGTTGTGCTACTGTTACTTTGTCAGGTAAAGAGCATTTACGCTAGCGATGCCTAATTTGCATAGGACGCAAAGTTAAACGTATAATAGAAGTATATGTTACAGCCACTACATTCCACTACACAAGCCCAGGAAACCTTTAATAAATAAAATAAAGTTGTCCTATTGCCCTACATGTGCCCCCTGTATAGTTGTGTTGCCATATGTTAGGTAATGTAGGGGGGAAGGAGGGTAACCCCCAAAAAATTTTAGCTATTTTTCAGACTATCACCCTACAAAAGCTAGAAGACGCCAGCGTTTTTTTTTTTTGGGGACTTAGAAAAAATTTCAAGTTTTTTTTTCCAAACTCTTATCTATTGTATTGAACTTCGCCAGGTCTGACCTGAAGTAACGTCTAGCGCAAGAGGTTTCGGGGGCATAACAACAGCCGCTAAAAACATAAGAGAACCTCCTCCTTGTCTGGCTGTAGGGATGGCGTTCTTCATTTTGAAGGTTTAACCTTTTTTGGATATTGTGTTGTGTCTACCAAACTGTCTCCCAGACGGATTTCCTGGTTCTCCTATATTAGTTCCCCCTTTCATTGAGCTGGTTTTCACTGGAAATCTGGTTCAAGACCTTGTGTCTGTAGGTAACCTTGAATATGACTGGCGGTTGAACAAGGTTAAGGGCTCTTACACACGAGCGTTTTTACCTGCGCTCCCCTGAGTTCCGTTTTGTGGTGTTCAGCCGCAGGGGAGCGCAGGTATAGACGCACTCAATGCTTTTTAATGGGGCTGTACTCACACGAACGCATGTAGGCGCCGAATGCAGGTTCAGACGCAACATGCTGCATTTTTCCTGCGTTCAGCGCCTACATGCGTTCATGTGAGTACTGCCCCATTGAAAAGCATTGAGTGCGTCTATACCTGCACTCCCCTGCGGCTGAACACCGCAAAACGGTATGCAGGGGAGCGCAGGTAAAAACGCTCCTGTGTAAGAGCCCTTAATGCTACCTTTGGACTGTTAAGAATAGAAAAACCCAAAAATCTAAGTTTGAGAATAAAAATAGGAAGTGCGTATTCATGATTAAGCACTTGGCTCCTTGGAGCAAAATAAAACCTGGCTCTCGCTTAAGCAATATGCTTGCCATGTGGAATCTAAATGCATGCAATCTCCTTCACACCTTCCAATGGAAATCTGAGTAAAAAAAGAAAATAACCGCCAAATGGAACGCAAACGGGATAAGACAAGAGCAGTGTGTGTGGTATCCAGCAAGATTTATGAGCTGTGGCTGCACTCAGATTACCAGATTACCAGAAATGTAGTAATGGATTCAGATTTCCTCTCATTTGCCCAGTCAGACAGTTTTTATGACTAATGAAGGGATCACATATCCCAATTAGAAGGCAGGTGCAATAAGCCCCGTTGTTTACCTTTTGCAAACCACAAAAAGTACCAATAAAGGTGTCTCAGTATAATGAGGAAACGAGTTAACTAAAATACATCCAAAGAGAACAATTCTCATTCACATTGGGCCTCCCGAGGTTATGGAAAACTGCACTGCCAAAAAAAGATGGCTGCCCTGTTAGAGATGTTTGGAGTTTTGTGTCTTGCAAATAAGAACAATATGTAAAAAAAAAAAAAAAAAAGAACAGGGCTATCAAAAAAATAAAGCAAAAAGTTTTTTTTTCCAAAATGCATCAGTTAATAGAGCTGCTCCAGCAAAATTCTGCACTGAAATCCATTTCTCAAAAGAGCAAACAGATGTTTTTATATTTCATTTTGAAATCTGACATGGGGCTAGACATATTGTCCATTTCCCAGCTGCCCCAAGTTACGTGACTTGTGCTCTGATAAACTTCAATCACTCTTTACAGCTGTACTGCAAGTTGGAGTGATATCACCCCCTCCCCTTTCCCCCACCCAGCAGCCTAACAACAGAACAATGGGAAGGTAACCAGATAACAGCTCCCTAACACAAGATAACAGCTGCCTGGTAGATCTAAGAACAACACTCAATAGTAAAATCCAGGTCCCACTGTGTTCCATTCAGTTACATTGAGAAGGAAAAACAACAGCCTGCTAGAAAGCAGTTCCCTTCTAAAGTGCTGGCCCAAGTCAGTGTAGAAAATAAACATGTTTTCCCATGAGAGTATCCCTTTAAAGAGACCATAGGATAAAAAAAAAACACATTTTGTAGGCAATGAGAAATGTATGGTGTTGCTTTTACATGGTGCTAATAATTATTAACTTTAAAAATAGCCCCTTTATTGGAGCTCCCTCACTGGTCCGTGTTTCAAATGAGGGGTGGGCGTGTCCTAATGATTCCTGCCAGAAGCACGGTAGGAGGGGGGGGGCAGCCAATCACAGCCCTGCAGTAACACAAGCAAAGACAGGCTTCAGTTCCCTATTAGGTCCTGCTAACTGATGATTGGTTCCAATTCTACAGTGTGGTAAGAAAAAAAGTGCAGGAAGCGGAATATAAGGGAGGGAATTATTATTTTTTTTTCCAGAAATGTTCAATGAATCAGCCTTAAACACTACTTTTTAAAGCACAATTCTTCTATATCTAACACTGGTACATTATTATTTTTTCATGCAAAATGTTATACTGACACAATGGCCTTGATGTCTCCAAAGGTCAGCTCTGCACTCTCTACAACAGGCACCACCAACCCTGTTAACCTGTCAGCCACAGTCAAAAGTAAAAATTCTTAAACAACTGGACTTGCTGAGTAATCATTGAAGGCATTTCACGACTCATCCGAGCAGCTTCTTCAGTTCAACCGACTGGTGTGAGAAGTCCTCGACTTAATCAAATCACAGTGGTACATCGTAACTCTTCTTTATTCAAGATTCGGACATTATTACCGTCAATGATGTGTCCCTTTTCTTTTTGGTGTTTTTGGAGTTTATATGCCAAGGAATTCCCCCGCACCAGTCAGCTGAACTGAAGAAGCTGCTTGGATGAGTACGGAAACATCTTTAATGATATCTCCAGTTGTTTTAGAATTACTTGTACTAGATATACCATGATCTGGATCAGGGGTGTCCAAACTTGGCCCTCCAGCTGTTAAGGAACTACAAGTCCCACAATGCAATGAAGGAGTCTGACAGCCACAGTCAGGCAAATGCATTGTGGGACTTGTAGTTCATTAACAGCTGGAGGGCCAAGTTTGGACACCCCTGAATTCTGGATGAATGAAACTCTTCATAGTCAAAAGTTTTGGGGGAGCCACAATTTCATCAAAGAATGGTCCTTGGGAGTGCAACATGGTTATTTAGCAGTCCTGTGTGGACTTATATTCTGGTTTGAACTAAACTTTTGTCTCTTTCTCCAAGCCAGGTTTCAAAACGGGCTCCAAATATGAGACTACAAGGAACAATATCAAGTTGAGCAATGAGCAACATGGTGTTTGGGAGCCACCGGTTGGGGTTTACTGCTTTACATGATGATATAGCACGCATCATTCTGTATTCCAATGGATGCTAGAAGGTAAGTGTTGGTCTATTTTGTCCTAGGCCACACTAGAAAGCTCCCTGTGTGTTTTTATGGAGTAAAGTAATTTATAAGCCTTGTGAGTGAAGGGTCATGCAGGGAAATGGTGTCATTTAAACAGTGGTGCAAGCGGGTATCTCTACCTTGGACTGGCCTACCTGAATTCATAAGCTTCCAAAGCTGATCAACTAGAGCTTCATTGCACAGAGGAGACTCCATGTTTTTGGTGAATGGGGGGTTCTTTGAGAGCATGTAGAAGATCTTGTGCCTAGAAATTAAGAATAACAGGAGATTATGTTACTCCAGCAGTTGACAGTACATTTATATTTCAACAGAGAAGTATTATAGTTTTAAAACTGAATTGGACACAAAAGGTCAGGACAACATATTGCCAAGGAACAAGCCACAATAAACATCCTTGGAGCAGCAGCTGCGAGATAAACAGACGAACGTAATGATAAGGAAGAGCTAAATAAGCCTCGGTACAAACACATTACAATTACAGAAATTCATCTTTAGAGCATTGCTTAACTGACCACCAACGAGCAAATATGGTCAAAAAAATGCAATGAAAGGATAAGTAAACCTTTAAAATAAATTAATTTAAAATTCATGAGAGTGTAAGCACTTGTGTGATTTACATTGATTATTTATTATCTTTTTATTCCAAGATATTAAGTGATACATGTACTGTAAATATGAAGGAATTTTGTTACAACAGCACCACCAGTTTCTGACCACCAAGTAGTCAAGGAAGTTGTCAGGAGAAAGAAAGATGTTCTCAGGAAAAAAATAGAAACCTTTCCTAAGCAGAAGAACATCAGAGCAGCCTCTTTCTTTCTCCTGACAACTTCCTTGACTACTTGGTGGTCAGACTGATGGGAAACTGACCAGCAGGTGGCGCTGTTGGAACACAATTCATTCATTTTATTACAGATAGAAAGGAAATCATAAAAATGTAAAAATGTGGATGATTTCATTATAATGGAGTCTATGGGAGACGGCCTTTCCATAATTTGGAGCTTTCTGGATAACAGGTTTCTGGATAATGGATCCCATACCTGTATATGGAGATTAAAACAAACGAAGAAATTAAACCTGCAAGGAAACATGTTACAAGTACTGGATTGTAAATACTGGCACATCAAGGTGAAAGCAAATTCCTTTTCCATATTGTGAAATTACTGGCAGTGCTTCCCGGCACATGGAGCTGGTTTTGTATTACTGGCAGGAGGGGTGAGATTCATAATCAAAGAGTTTTGTTTGGAAGCATGAGACGGATGCATAATACAGTCGTATGGAAAATGCTAGCTCTGCTTTCACCAAAGCAAGAGAATGTGTTTGCTGGTAGGTTGTTTGCATGGTCCCTTTAACCTTGAATGGTTAGTAAGATCAATGTTTAAACTTGCCTAATTATTATTATTTGCTTCACAGCTCAAAACTGTACAAAGGGAGGCACATTTATACAAGGTCGAGTTTTTAAAGGGCAAGGAAAGGCAAAGAAATAAAATCCCATTTTTACTTTCTTTAAAGGGAAACTGTCATGGGAAAACATTTTTTTTTTTTTAATCGCAACAGTTAATAGTGCTGCTCCAGTAGACTGAAATCCATTTCTCAAAAGAGCAAACAGATTTTTTTTTTATATTCAGTTTTGAAATCTGACATGGGGCTCGATATTTTGTCAGTTTCCCAGCTGCCCCGGTCATGTGACTTGTGCCAGCACTTTAGGAGGGAACCGCTTTCTGGCAGGCTGTTGTTTTTCCTTCTCAATGTAACTGAATAGAACCCAGTGGGACAATATGTCTAGCCCCATGTCAGATTTCAGAATGAAATATAAAAAAATCTGTTTGCTCTTTTGAGAAATGGATTTCAATGCAGAATTCTTCTGGAACAGCACTATTAACTGATGCATTTTGAAATTTTTTTTTCCCCCATGACAGGATCCCTTTTTAATGAAAAAGAAATCTATCTCCGATATACTTTAATTAAAAAATGTGTAAATAGAAGAAACCTGACTGTATGCATTTACTGCTGTGGATAGGAATTGTCAGACAGTCCCTAACTTCTGGCAGGGAAACAATCGTACTTATGAACAGCATACTTACTTCCCAGCCATGCAGAACTCAAGCAGCTTTGTTTTTTGATCATTTATGATGATCCCTAAGCAGCCGAGATCACACTGAGCATGTGCACAGTCTTGGTCTTGCAAAGATGTATAACAAAGTTACAAGATGACAGCCCCCTGTGGCCAACTTTGAAAGCATAAATCATTTGTTTGATTAGGCTTGTGGTGCAGTAAGTTCATGTTTATGTTTAGTATACAAAATACTGCGTTTCTAGCCTTATTCTATTTTACACTTTCCTTGCACTTTAAAAACTCCCATAAATTAGAAATTCGATCAATCAAAACTTACTTAAAAAAAGAAAAATCTAATTTTTTAAACTCTAATGAATGTAACTTGAACTCTATTCAAATTTTAAAAATTTGATTTGAGTTTTTTCTCGATTGTCAGTAAAGCTGCAAACAACTCCAACTTGATCCCTGGACCTCTCCCATTGACTTAAACAGCAATTTGGCAGGTTTTAGGTGGCAAATGGTCAAATTCGAGTTCGTAAATGGAGTATGATAAGTCTTGAAAATCGAAGTTTTCGAAAAACTTTATTCAAATCTAAATAACTCCCTAGTCTAATTTGACTGCTTTGACTATAAAAAAAACTAAAAAATTCGACCCCTTTATCTGCCGTTTAGTTCCACTTAGTCAAACTGTGAGATTTATGGAGACAAAAATATAAATCTCTTATTATGAGTAACTAGTTACAGAAGCCAAGCGTTTACTAGCTTTAGTAACTGCTGAATAAAACTGGGACTACCGTCTACTAATACCACTAGAAAGGGTGGACTATGAACAATTGTGCTCCCTGCAATGATTTGCAGAATAGTGGACTGCCACTGCCAGTCCAAGGAGCTTTGGCAGCCATGATGGAAATGGCTATTTCCTACCTTGGCCACACCATTACCACCTAAATGGGAAATATCGCGAAAATCAAAATTGTATATAAGCTTCATCATACTGAAATAAGAAACTTTACAAATACAACCAATTAAATATTGTGTACCGTTTAAATAATCAAGTTTATCTTCACTATCCTCTCTCAGCTTATGTTTCTCTACATTCTCACTTCATGCAGCAGTTGGGTGTCAGATATTCATTGACTATTAGATGAATATATCTTATAGGGGCTCCTTTTGCCTAGAAGATGTATTAGAGCTCACTCTATTAAACTCACCAGACATCATGTCTCTCTACATGCAGGATTTGTGCAAAAGGCAGTTATTTTGTTGGATTTTGTTTGTACTGGAATCAGTTATTTGAGTGAACTCTAATTTATCTGCTAGGAAAGGAGCCCCCATAGGATATATTGGATCTAACTGTGCAAGAAGACAGAATGAAGAGAAACAGATGCTGAGAGAGGAATAGTGAAGATAAACTTGTTTCAGAAACAATGCAGAAACTGTGATTGTATTTAGAATGTTTTTTATTTCAGTATGCTGAAGCTTATATTCCATTTTCTTTTTCACGATAGTTGCCCTTTAAGGCTAAGGCCAGACGGGGAGATTTGGGGGCATTTTGTCGCCTGGCGACTTCTCGCCGCGACTTGTAGCCCCGAACCTCCCCGAATAGCCAAGTAAGCAAGCACACCGGCGTTGCTTGAAAACGGCGGCGCGTATCCACACGGAGCGGCGCGCTTTTTGAAATTGCTCCAAATTGCCTCGCCAGGCAATTTGGAGCAATTTCAAAAAGCGCGCTGCTCCGTGTGGATACGCGCCGGCGTTTTCAAGCAACGCCGGTGCGCTTGGGTAAGTGGCTATTCGGGGAGGTTCGGGGGCTACAAGTCGCGGCGAGAAGTCGCCAGGAGACAAAATGCCCCTGAATCTCCCCGTCTGGCCTAGCCCTAAGATCCACTAATTTTGTGAGTTTGCTAAACAAGTGGATCTTTGCCCATGATATCCAGTGCGCAGGCTGTTGGGATTGGGCTGCATCAAATAGTCAATGAGGTCCTCGACCCCACAGGGTTTTCAAACCTGTTCAATAGAGATCATGTTGATTCTCAAATATATACCTATAGCAGTGATCCCCAACCAGTGGCTCATTAGTAACATGTTGCTCATCAACCCCTTGGATGTTGCTCCCAGTGGCCTCAATACAGGAGTTTATTTTTACATTTCTGGCTTTGTGGCACGTTTTGGCTGCATACAAACCAGGTTGGGGACCCCTGATCTATCACACAGGCCATCAGATAGGGCCCATACATACATAAGCTCAGACAATTCAGTCTGAAGGGAATAGATCAGTGGCTAAAATGTGTCCAAGTATGGCCAGCTTTAGGGGGTGGACACAGAACAGGTAACACTGAAAGAGCCAGGAGAGACCAGGAGTTGACCTAATGATACGCCATTAAAATATTGTGCTGTTGCGCCTCTCAAAATAAATACCTTTCTGCCCCCCTTCCAAAAAATAGTTGTACCACAGACAGATGCCTATGATGCCTTCCCTTAGTTCAAATACATACAAACACCAAAGCAATTGTTTTTTATTTTCTATTACAGGTATAGGATCCATTATCTGGAAACCCGTTATCCAGAAAGTTCCGAATTATGGAAAGGCCGACTCCCAAAGGGGAAAATTCACTAAAGCGAGAAGCGTCTAACGCTAGCACTAATTCGCCAGCATGACGTCAAATCAGAACTTCGCAAATTCGCTAACACCGGCTCTGGCGAATTTACGCTAGCGAAGTAGATAGACTTGCGCAACTTCGCACCCTTACGCCAGGCGAATTTGCGCACTGACGAAGGATCGTAATTACACAAATTCACTAAGATCAACTTTTTGCTGAATGTTACCACTTACGTTAGACTTCACTTCGCCTGCTCAGACCAGGCGAAGTTCAATAGAAAAGATAGGAGTTGGAAAAAAAAAATTATTACATTTTTCTAAGTCCCAAAAAAACTCTGTGGTGTGTTTTACCATTGTGGGTGATAGTCTGAAAAAGATCCATGAATTGATTTGAATGAGAGGCTGGAATATGAATAGGAGAGGACTAAAAAGATGAGTAACAAAAAGCAGCAATAACAATAAATTTGTAGCCTTGCAGAGCATTTGTTTTTATTTGAGTTCAGTGACCTCCACTTGAAAGCTGGAAAGAGTTAGATGCAGAAGGCAAATAATTAAAAAAATAAAGAATAAATAATAAAGACCAATTGAAAAGTTGCTTAGAATTGGGGATTCTATAAATACTAAAAGTTAACTGAAAGGTGAACTACCCCTTTAATTTTTGGACTTGCACTGACTGGGAAAGACGTTGACGTGTTCAATACTTATTTTCCCCGCTGTAAATGTGTGGCTACTGGTCCTTCCCTTGAGTTGGAAACGAAGAACGTATTTTTGACCAGAACTCACTTATCACAGGGTTTTTATGTTGAGCAGGTGTGCAATTCAGATATTCAGTGACAGTTACATCCAATATATCTTATAGGGGGGCTTCCTTTCCTAGCAGATGTATTAGAGCTCACTCAAATAACTGATTCCAGCACAAACAAAATCTAATAAAATAACTGCCTTTTGCACAACTCCTGCATGTAGAGAGACATGATGTCTGGTGAGTTTAATAGAGTGAGCTCTAACACATCTGCTAGGAAAGGAAGCCCCCCTATAAGATATATTGGATGTAACTGTCAATGAATATCTGACACCCAACTGCTGCATGTAGAGAGACATGATGTCTGGTGAGTTTAATAGAGTGAGTTCTAATACATCTTCTAGGCAAAAGGAGCCCCCCTGTAAGAGATATTGGATGTAACTGTCAATGAATATCTGACACCCAACTGCTGCATGAAGACAGAATGAAGAGAAACAGATGGAAAAGTGAAGATGAACTTGATTAATTCAGAAACAGTAAAGAATTTTTAATTGATTATATTTAGAAAACTTCTTATTTCAGTATGATGAAGCGGATATTCAATTTTAATGATAGTTCCCCTTTAAACAAAGGAATAAACTAGCATAGATGCCACTTCATGTCATAAACCATTTGCTCTAGACAAGTGGGAAT
Organism: Xenopus borealis; assembly: GCA_024363595.1. Taxonomy (NCBI): domain Eukaryota; kingdom Metazoa; phylum Chordata; class Amphibia; order Anura; family Pipidae; genus Xenopus; species Xenopus borealis. The sequence continues at coordinate 127,825,448 of CM044442.1, forward strand.
TCGCAATAAGCTGAATGGCTATGACACAGGAAGACTTTATTATCGTTGGGCACAATAAGCAGAGGAAAGCAACGTAACAGCGTGGATTCTGTACTATGGAGAACCATTTCCAAAGGCTTTCCCCTTTAACCCACACAATATGGGGCTGGCACAGCATTTTACACATCAAACAATTGTATAGGGTATAAAGTGCAGCCCCCCCTCCCCTTTGTCTAATAGCAGGTTCAGTTTGAAGCCTCGCATATGCTCCCCCTAGTGGGGAAACAGTCAACATGCGTCTACAGCTTAGGGTTGGATCCTTGGATCAACACCAGCAGTCACATACAGGCAGCACATCTGAACCTATGCCCATTACTAGTAGACAAAAGGGGGCTAGAAAAAAAAGCCCTCTGTGAATACAGTGTAGCTGCATAGTATTACAGGGGTCATCCAGCCAAAAAATATTTTCTTCCATAATGAAAATGTAATTCTAGGTAATTTTATAATAAGCATTCATGAGAAACTTTCAGTGGCATTAGAGTTATTTGAAAATGTTACTTTCGAAAGAGTCTGCTCTCCTCCACCAGGTCTGTTACATCAGCTGTCTTCTAAATACCGCTAATAGCACGGACATTTGGAGGGGGTTATTTATTGAAAAAAAAAAAGTCTGAAATTTTAGTGGAAAAAAAAAACGTGAATTTTTCGATATTTATTGAATCAAAAGGATGGAAAAAGTCCAAATCTGAAAATCGGGCATCTCAGACCTGCTGAGGCTGTATATACTCAATGGGAGAGGTCTCTACCCTATTAGGAATTTTCGGCAGTCTGTGCTGGAATTAGCCCGAAAATCTGACTGTTTCAGACTTTTCGGGCAAAAATCCAAAAGATTCAGGCTTTTTGAGAAAAAACTCAAAAAAACGTACAATTCAGATTTAATCAGATCGGGGTATGTCTCCGATCCGATCAAATTGAGCTTTTTTTAAATAATAAATGTGTACAAGTCAACATTGATTTACACTACTTACCGAATATATGGGACAGGATCATTCTGAGCCATGTTTAGCAGCCACTGCAGGTCTTCGCAGCTTCTGTCAACTAAAAAAAAAACAATGGATATTAAAGGAGAACTATTGTGAAAATCAAAATGTAATATAAGCTTCATCATACTGAAATAATAAACTTTCTAAATACAATCAATGAAATATTCTGCATTGTTTCTGAAATAATCAAGTTCATATTCATTATTCCTCTCTCAGCATCTGTTTCTCTTCATTCTGTCTTCATGCAGCAGTTGGGTGTCAGATATTCATTGACAGTTAGATCCAATATATCTTATAGGGGGGCTCCTTTTGCCTAGAAGATGTATTAGAGCTCACTCTATTAAAATCACCAGACATCATGTCTCTCTACATGCAGGATTTGGGTGTCAGATAATCATTGACAGTTACATCCAATATATCTTATAGGGGGCTCCTTTTGCCTAGAAGATGTATTAGACCTCACTCTATTAAAATCACCAGACATCATGTCTCTCTACATGCAGGATTTGGGTGTCAGATAATCATTGACAGTTACATCCAATATATCTTATAGGGGGGCTCCTTTTGCCTAGAAGATGTATTAGACCTCACTCTATTAAAATCACCAGACATCATGTCTCTCTACATGCAGGATTTCTGCAAAAGGCAGTTATTTTGTTAGATTTTGTTTGTACTGGAATCAGTTATTTGAGTGAGCTCTAATTCATCTGCTAGGAAAGGAAGCCCCCCTATAAGATATATTGGATCTAACTGTCAATGAGTGACACCCAACTGCTGCATGAAGACTGAATGAAGGTAAACAGATGCGGAGAGAGGAATTGTGAAGATAAACTTGATTATTTCAGAAACAATGCAGAATATTTAATTGGTTGTATTTAGAAAGTTTCTTACTTCTATACAAGTTCCCATTTAACAGGTTTTTAGACCCATATCCCTACTGACATGGTGCTGTTTCAGACTAAGGGATAAATTATTTCATCTGGGTGATTTTCTTACCAAACAGGCACACTTAAGTGGAAAGCTTTCAGGGGAGGTCAGGGGATTCTGCATTCATACACCAGGGAATGTTCAAAGACATCAACAAACCCAATGGCGTTATGGTTAGAATGAGGCACTGTGGGTTTTTCTGAGAACTTATTTCATGTTACCATTTAAATGGAGTGAATTAGGATTCAGAACTGGTTCATTATCCCCCTTATGCAACAAATGCCTTCACCCACATTTGTAAATTCAAGTTTTCTGAAAGGGATGGCTTTCTGGGTCTGAGGTACAGTTGTCCCTCTTGAGCACCGCATCTATTTTAGCAGAACGAATTCTGGTTTACCCCAGGCTATACCCAGCCCAAAGGCTTATTTTGCATGCTTTCTCCAACGCTGCAAGGAGGGCAGTATTCCCTATGCAGGTGACCTCCCCAATCAGAAGAGTTCTTGCATAGAAAGAAAATCAGTGATCCCCACGCATGATAACTCCATTGAAGTGCATTTATGAACTCATTAATAAACATATACTAATGAGTTTTTTCATAATGCACTAAACTGCAATACAATCACTGACGTGGTATCAGTACAGGGAGGCCCACAGCAGAATACCAATACTTAGTGATTCTTTCATGATTTTTAGGATATATTTTTTGTTTCTAAAGTGTATATATTAAGTTGTGATATTGGTGTGTAGGTGCATCTCAGGTCATTTTGCCTGGTCATGTGCTTTCAGAAAGAGCCAGCACTTTAGGAAGGAACTGCTTTCTGGCAGGCTGTTGTTTCTCTTACTCAATGTAACTGAATGTGTCTCAGTGGGACCTGGATTTTACTATTGAGTGCTGTTCTTAGATCTACCAGGCAGCTGTTATCTTGTGTTAGGGAGTGGTTATCTGGTTACCTTCCCATTGTTCTGTTGTTAGGCTGCTGGGTGGGAAAGGGGAGAGGTGATATCACTCCAACTTGCAGTACAACAGTAAAGAGTGTCGGAAATTTATCAGAGCACAAGTCACATGACTTGGGGCAGCTGGGAAACTGACAAAATGTCTAGCCCCATGTCAGATTTCAAAATGAAATATAAAAACAATCTCATCGCTATTCTGAGAAATGGATTTCAGTGCAGAATTCTGCTGGAGCAGTACTATTAACTGATGTGTTTAGAAAAAAAATTCCAATAACAGTATCCCTTTAACAGAGCTCAAGGATTCCAATACATGAACTGTTTTTTTTTTATCTTACCTTTTGTATAATCGACAACTGCTTCTAGTGCCGCCACTCGGACATCCACAAAGTGTCCGTTCTCTGCGTATGACTTAAACAGAGTGGGATCGCTGGGAACATGGCCGTTCTTTTGTAGAATGCGAATGGCTCTCAGGCAGCTTTTAAAGACAAAATAAATAAAGTTCAACAAGTTCTTAACCATCACACAGATAACCAGTTAGGGTTCTCTAGTGATGTTGTGTGAGATTACCATAACCATTGCCTTGTATTGAGCCGGGACTGAGCAGAAACAGAAAGCATACCTCACTGTTATAGTATGCCTGTAACTGGGCAGGAGCTTCTCCATATTTAAAAAACGAGTAATTTCTTCAAGGATCAGGCGGACGTCGGCATTTAGATTATCCAGGGTCCGGGATTCGTTGTTAACACTCACTGCGGGTGTTACAGAGTTGGACATCGCATCAATCAGCTCCGCTCTGTAGTAGTTATCCGAAAACTGAAAAATGGGCGCTTGCATTTAGAAAGATTGTAATAAAGCTGCAATTAAAGTTCTCACTTTTTTTCCCGTTACAATGCAGCAATTTTGTGACAGCCTACTTTATACAAGAGCATTCTGAGCACAGTGATCTGATTTGAAATCCGTTGCTTTTAAAGGATAAGTAAACCTTTAAAAGAAGTGAATGTATAATTGATGAAGGTGCTATTCTAAGAAAATTTGCAATTTACATGTATTACTTGTTTTCTTTTTACTCCTAGATATTAAGGGGTAAGTGTGCTGTTTATATGGATGAATTTTGTTCCAACAGCGCCATCTGCTGGTCAGTTTCTGACCAGTCTCACCCACCAAGTAGTCAAGGAAGTTGTCAGGAGAAAGAAAGAAGCTGTTCTTCTGCTTAGGAAAGATGTGAAAATTATTTATAATTTTTTTTCCAAAGCAGAAGAACATCAGAGCAGCCCCTTTTTTTTTTTAAAGTGATTATGGGGATTAATTGGCTGAGGGACAGAAATCAAAATGCTTAGCAGGAGTAAAGATAAATCTCTGCAAAATATAGTTAGATATGAAAATGACCCATCTCCAATAGATAGGACTTTTATCCTCTACCTGATTTAATTACCATTCTCTAAGGTAGAAAAAAGTTGCATATGGCTAATGGGAAACATGGAGACCCTTACACAACTTAGGAGCCCAATCTGGGTCCTGAACCAAATGTTGAAGAGGAACTATCGCAAAAAAAATGAACATTTAACATAGGCTTCATCACACTAAAATGAAGTTGGGTGTCAGATATTCATTGACTGTTAGATCCAATATATCTTATAGGGGGGCTCCTTTTGCCTAGAAGATGTATTAGAGCTCACTCTATTAAACTCACCAGAAATCATGTCTCTCTACATGCAGAATTTGTGCAAAAGACAGTTATTTTGTTAGATTTTGTTTGTACTGGAATCAGTTATTTGAGTCAACTCTAATTCATCTGCTAGGAAAAGGAGCCCCCCTATAAGATATATTGGATGTAACTGTCAATGAATATCTGACACCAAACTACAGCATGTAGAGAGACATGATGTCTGGTGAGTTTAATAGAGTGAGCTCTAATACATCTTCTAGGCAAAAGGAGCCTCCCTATAAGATATATTGGATCTAACAGTCAATGAATATCTGACAACAAACTCCTGCATGTAGAGAGACATGATGTCTGGTGAGTTTAATAGAGTGAGCTCTAATACATCTTCTAGGCAAAAGGAGCCCCCCTATAAGATATATTGGATCTAACTGTCAATGAATATCTGACACCCAACTGCTGCATGAAGACAGAATGAAGAGAAACAGATGCTGAGAGAGAAATAGTGAACATAAACTTGATTATTTCAGAAATGGTACATAATTTTTAATTAATTGTATTGAGAATATTTCAGTATGATGATTATATTTTTGTGATAGTTCACCTTAAAGTATCCACATCAGAATACAACACAGTATGCTATTTGTAAAATAAAGGAACAGTAGGCATCAGAAGTACAAAACACATTAACATTGCAGATTAATGCTAAAACCCAAATCAGGGCGTTACCTATACAACTGCCATGTCAAATTGTTGCCTTTAATATAGTGAAATAAACTCGGCTAGCATTGCAACGGCCCATGCTAAACTCATTAAAATAATTTCCTGGCATTCGATCTTGTTAACAAAAAGAGCCAAATGTCCATCCAGGGAAGATGATTCACTAAATGGGAACAAGATCAGATACGAAGAAGAGCTTATAATGTTTACCAGCTCTGACGGAATATGGTTTTCTATATACATATCCATCTTGGAAGGGCTCCGCAGCTTGGATATAAAGGGAACGTTTCTTGCAGCTACATTTCATATTGTGCTGATGTAATGGAAGAAAAAGGCAGGGTAGGAACTCTTTTAGGGCATATGTAAAATGTTACGGGCGGAAAGCTTAACAAATGTTGTGGGTGAAACTGCGGTTTTGATGTTTAAAACTGTGACATAATGCAGAAGTAAGGCATAAACGGCTTAAATAAGAACTTTATATACAATGTTAGGTTGTCGGCATATGGATAGAATTCATTTCAACTTCAAGTCAAAGCCTAAAGGATGTGCTTTATATATGAAGAGTTGTATAATTCATTACCTTAAAGGGGAACTATCACAAAAATAAGCTTCCTCATACTGAAGTAAGAAACTTTCTAAATACAATCAATTAAAAATTCTGCATAGTTTCTAATATAATCACGTTTATCTTCACTGTTCCTCTCTCTTCTCTTCATTCTGTCTTCATGCAGCAGTTGGGTGTCCAACATTGATCGACAGTTAGATCCAATACATCTTCTAGGGAGTCTTCCATTCCTATCAGGTTTATTGGAACTCACTTAAGTAACTGATTCCAGTACAGGTATTGGACCTGTTATCCAGAATGCTCGGGACCTGGGGTTTTCTGGATAACAGATCTTTCCGTAATTTGGATCTTCATTTCTTAAGTCTACTCGAAAATCATGTAAACATTAAACTGAATAGGCTGGTTTTGCTTCCAATAAGGATTAATTATATCTTCATTGGGATCGTGTACAAGTTACAAGGAAATAATTACAAGGAAATAATTTTTAAAAAATTGGATTCATTTATTATAATGGAGTCTATGTGGCACATTCAGAACTTTCTGGATAAAGGGTCTCTGGATAATGTATTCCATACCTGTACAAACAAAATCTAACAAAATAACTGCCTTTTGCACAAGTTCTGCATGTAGAGAGACAGGAAATAAGCTTCACATACTAAAATAAGAACCTTTCCAAATACAATCCTGCAGCGTTTTCTAGTTCATCTTCACTATTCCTCTCTCAGCATCTGTTTCTCTTCATTCTGTCTTCTTGCACAGTTAGATCCAATATATCCTATGGGGGCTCCTTTCCTAGCAGATAAATTAGAGTTCACTCAAATAACTGATTCCAGTACAATCAAAATCCAACAAAATAACTGCCTTTTGCACAAATCCTGCATGTAGAGAGACATGATGTCTGGTGAGTTTAATAGAGTGAGCTCTAATACATCTTCTAGGCAAAAGGAGCCCCTATAAGATATACTAGATCTAACTGTCAATGAATATCTGACACCCAACTCCTGAATGAAGACAGAATGAAGAGAAACAGATGCTGAGAGAGGAATAGTGAAGATAACCTTGATTATTTCAGAAACAATGTAGACTCTTTATTGAACATACCTTATTTTTACGGTTGTCATTGTACTTGATAAGGTCTAAAATAAAATAAAGGACTTCCTTGGGACATAAATTATGGACGTCTCTCAGCAAGGCCATGGCAACTGGCATAGTCTGCAAGGAATGATATGGTAGAATCAGTCAAATCATAAAGTGATTAAAATGAAAAAAAAAAAAAAAAATAGATATTAATTAAAACGATAGGTGGATTATAGGGTAGGTTTGGGATCTATTAGCTGGAATATTTGGGATTTTCCACATAAGGATGTTGGATTACATTTCAACTCATCCCATATGATTTTTGTTAAAGTGAATGTAATAATGTTCTAGGGGTTAACATGTTGCATGTCTTCAGTATATTCAGGTATGGGACCTGTTATGCTGATTGCTCAGGAACCAATGTTTAATATAATAGACCATTCTGTAATTTGGATCTTCATACCTTAAGTCTATTAGAACAGTCTAGTTCTGCTTCCAATAAGGATTAACTATATCTTAGTTTGGATCAAGTACAAGCTACTGTTTTATTACTACAGAGAAAAGGGAAACAATTTTCAAAAAATTTTAATTATTTGGATAAAATGTAGTCTATGGGAGACGGCCTTTCCCCAATAAGGAGCTTTCTGGATAACGGGTTTCCAAATAAGGGATCGGATATACCTCTATTTGAATGCATAAAGCTAGATCTGACGTAACAAAGCCTAAAGGTGGCTCATCTGACAAGGTTGCCAAACGAGCAGCTCTTAACCCGATATACCCACCAAAGACAGGGCGATATTGAGTTAATCCAATTGTTTGGCCCCAGGGCCGAACAATCAGACTATAACAAAGGAAATGGGCACCGACGGGTCATAGGACTGTATCAACTAGCCTGTGTGGTCCTCAATTGCAGGAAACATTAAACCTGCCTCATCGATATCAGGTCGATTTTTGGCCGGATAACGGTTCGGGGAGACCTGCATGGGCAGATACGTTTCCCCATTTGTATTTACAACACCTTAAAGGAGACTTAAACCCTAAAACTGAATATGGCTAAAGATGCCATATTTTATATACTGAACTTATTGCACCAGTCTTAAGTTTCAGTTTGTCAATAGCAGCAATGATCCAGGACTTGAAACTTGTCACAGGGGGTCACCATCTTGGAAAGTGTCTGTGACACTCACATGCTCAGTGGGCTCTGAGCAGCTGTTGAGAAGCTAAGCTTAGGGGTCGTCACTAATTATCCAGCAGCAGTAGCAGAAAATGAGTTTCCCTGGCTGTAATATAAGCTGATGCTACAGGTTTGCTGATTATTAAATTGTGATGTTTCTAATGATGTGTATTAATTACTAATCAGCCTTATATTGTGACTATATTTCTATGACACTATCAGGTGTATATTGTGAGTGGGTCCCTAAGCTCAGTAAGTGACAGCAGCACAGAGCATGTGAATCAGTGAATCAGAAAAGAAGATGGGGAGCTACTGGGGCATCTACTGGGGAGACACAGATCTTTACTGCTAAAGGGCTGTGGTTGCCTTGGGCTGGTACACAAGCACAAAACATCATGTACAACATTTACACCTACTTCTTTAGTTAGACTTTAGTTCTCCTTTAAGCCACAAGTCCCAGACTGTGTGACCCACTAAGCACAGAAATGCACATGAAGCTCCAGGGAACAAATAAAAAACAGATTTTACCTTCTGCAGAAAGTAACTTTGGAAGTTCATGAAGTTATTTGTCTTCACAATTTTCGGGCAGCTCTTACAACAGAACATACGGGTAAAGAGGGACTTCATAGCTGGAGGCCCAGTCCAGGTGCTGACCATGGAGTTAGCAATCTATATAGGACACATATAATAGTGGTCAGTTTCCCCCAATCAGAACAATGGATCCACACCTGGGTGTAGTGTGCTGCAGGAGGATAAAGATAATAGCTATACTATTAACAAACATTTCCATTGCTGACTGTACTGAAGTAACATTTAAAGCACAAAAATGGAAGATCCATCATCTCTCTGTTTATATGTACATTTATTATTGGCAGGGGTATAAAATGAACCGATAATATTTGAGTTTTGAGGTAGGGTCTAACCTTGGCGAGGCAGAAGCATGCCGTCATTCTCACACAATAAAAGCACTGTTCCTGCTCAAGGATGTCCGTCAATGCTAAGCGTGATGCAGGAGTGGGAAATGATTCAAGAGCAAGGATGGATTCTTCCTGGGCAACCACGTCTCTTTCATACCGTAGCTGATACTGCCACATGAAATCAGCTTGTTCAAACTCTACCTTCCTCAACACCGACATGTCTGGGTCTATCCTTATCCACAGCAAAGGGGAATCGGCACTGCAGGAAACAACAAAGTAATTGAATTTGTGTTCAACTAAGGTCAACAATCAGCAAATTTTCAAAACACATCAGTTAATAGTGCTGCTCCAGCAGAATCCTGCACTGAAATCCATTT
>CM044442.1:127846811-127860445 GCA_024363595.1 Xenopus borealis
TTTGTAGTCTATCTTTTAGCCAGTTCTCTATCCAGGTACAAACACTATGTTCCAGGCCAATAAATGAAGAGTCAATCGTAACGTAACTTACCTGAAGCATGAACTCCATGCTGATACGGTTTTCAATCAGCCGCATGACCAGATGAGCTTTGCACTGGAACATGTTGTAGTATTCCCAGGACATAGTGTGCGGGTGTTTGATTGAGAAGTGCAGATGGGAAGCGGGGCTGAAAGAACATCATGGGAATAGTCATAAAATGGACAGTAATTTACAGGGGAAGCCAGATCCTTAAATGTATCCTTTAAAGGAGAACTGAACCAGTTAGGGAAAAAACTTGTACCCCCCCCCCACATAGACCCCCTCCCTCCTCCCCGGCCTAATTGTTCCCCCTTGGAAATGCCCCAAACATTTTCCTTACCCCTCTGCACATTTTTCTGTCCTTGGGGCGCCATCTTCTTTCTTCACCAATCTTCGGAAGGAGACCAGCATTTTCGGCAGTTGGAGAATATTTTCGGTCACGTACAACTGTGCATACACTGAAAGTCACAAAAATTGTCTGGAATTCGGCGCATGTGCAGTTGTTCGGGACCGAAAAAATTCTCCAACTGCGCATGAGCCGAATCTCTGCTCTGCTTCCCAAGCTTGATGAAGAAAGAAGATGGAGCCCGTGAACTCCAAGGACAGAATATGAGCCAAGGGGTAAGGAAAATGTTTGGGGCATTTCCCTGGGGGAAGGAGGGAGGGGGGTCGATGTGGGGTGGGCACGGGTTTTTACCCTAACAGGTTGAATTCTCCTTTAAAGTGACATGGTGATCTGGCTATTTCACCTCCATGGGGTATATTTATCTAAGAGTGAGGTTAAGGTGGCCATACACGGGCCGATAAAAGCTGCCGACAGACTAAGTCGGCAGTTTATCGGCCCATGAGTGGGGCCCTCCAATGGGCTTCCAGATCAATATCTGCCCAAATGTCAGCCAGATGTCGACTGGGCAGGATTAAAAATCCCATCGGATCGTGGTCGCATCTGATCCGACCACCCATATGCGCGCCATTCTGATTCGATCGTTGGGCCCTAGGGCCCATGATCAGATCAGCCCGATATCGCCCACCTCAAGTTGGGCATATAGGCCAGAGGTCACAAGAGCGGATCTCTCAGTGTATGGCCACTGTTATAGATCACCCAGTCTGCTAGAATTAAATGTCGCCTCTTTCCATCCATTTCTATGGCATTTTTAAAGGGTGAACATTCACCTATTGATAAATATTCTTTTAAAAAATCCCATAAAAATGAATGGAGAGTGTTAGAGATCACCACAGTCCTCTAGAGTGAAATTCCAATTTCACTCTCTGATAAATATACTCCCATGTGTCCCACAACCAAAACACTATAGAGAAACACAAAGACAGGTATGGGACCCATTACTAGGAAACCCGTTATCCAGAAAGCTCTGAATTATAGAAAGGCCACCTCCCATAGACTCCATTTTATCCAAATTTTTCGAAATGATTTCCTTTTTTCTCGGTGTATTAATAAAACAGTGGCTTGTACTTGATCCCAACTAAGATCTAATTAAAGGGGTTGTTCGCCTTTGAGTTAACTTTTAGTATAATGTAGAGAGGGATATTCTGATGCAATTGGTTTTCATTTTTTATTGTTTGTGGTTTTATAGTTATTTAGCTTTTTATTCAGCAGCTCTCTAGTTTGCAGTATCAGCAATTTGGTTTCTATGGTACAAATTACCCTAGCAACCCTGCATTGATTTGAATAAGAGACTGGAATATGAATAGGAGATGGACTGAATAGAATGATAAGTAATAAAAAGTAACGATAACAATACATTTGTAGCCTTACAGAGCATTTATTTTTAGATGGGGTCAGTGACCCCCATTTCAAAGCTGCAAAGAAACAGAAGAAATTTGCAAATCATTAAAAAACGATGACAAATAAATAATGAAGACCAATTGAAAAGTTTCTTAGAATTTGCCCTTCTACAATATACTAAAAGTTAACTTGAAGGTGAACCACCCCTTTAATCCTTATTGGAAGCTAAACCAGCCTATTGGGTTTATTTAATGTTTTTCTAGTAGACTTAAGTTATAAAGATCCAATTACGGGAACATCCGTTATCAATAGATTCCATTTGATCCAAATAATCCAAATTTTGAAAACTGATTTCTTTTTTCTGCGTAATAATAAAACAGTAGCTTGTACTTGATCTCAACTAAGATATAATTAATCCTTATTGGAAGCAAAACCAACCTATTGGCTTTATTTCATGTTTACATGATTTTCTAGCAGACTTAAAGGAGAACTAAACCCTAAAAATGAATGTGGCTAAAATGCCCTATTTTATATACTGAACTTATTGCATCAGCCTTAAGTTTCAGCTTGTATCCTTACACTGTACACTATTCTGAATCATTGTATACACTGCACTAAAAATATGGTCTTATTAATTCAATGATTTTTTTGTCACAAGGCAAAAAAAATATTCACTGTGTGCACTGTGTACGAAATGCAAAACCTGCCAGATAAAAATATTTTACTGCTATTATCTGTTTAAGGGTAGGGGCAGACAGGGAGATTCGGGGAGATTTAGTCGCCTGGCGTTTTTTGCAGGCGACAATCTCCCCGAATTACCTTCTCCCTGTCTGCCGATCGTAAAAGCACAAAGCGCCAGCGCCTGTGCTGACGCGGCGCGGCGATTTCCGGAATCGCCCGAAGTTTCCTCACGAGGTATCTTCGGGCGATTCCGGAAATCGCCGCGTCTGCACAGGCGCTGGCGCTTTGTGCTTTTACGATCGGCAGACAGGGAGAAGGTAATTCGGGGAGATTGTCGCCTGCAAAAAACGCCAGGCGACTAAATCTCCCCGAATCTCCCTGTCTGCCCCTACCCTAAAGGAGAACTAAAGATTAAAAAAACTTAGTCCCAGGGGAAATGTCATGTTGCAAAGGAGTAGCAGGAAGGGGGACCTGCCCATTGCCCAGTTAGTAATAATAATATAATAATAAGTCTATTTTATACCCAGGGATCCCACATTCCAGTGTACAGCTCCATCTGGTTATCCAACTGGTATTGTAGTTCTTTTCTGTGCATTTTCTTTACTTTTACAAATCATAAGTGTTTGTGTATTTCATGTGTGGCCCCAGACAATTTTTATTTTTCCAATGGGGCCCAGGGAAGCCAAAAGTTTGGACACCCCTTGTATATGGCTAAAAATGCCATATTTTTATATACAAGTTTCCGAATCAGTCTAATAGCAACTATAATTTTCCCATGTATGGGGCAAACTCACTAAAGCACTAAGCGTCTAAGCCTAGCGCTTATTCGCTAGCGTGACGTCATCAATTTACTAACAGTGTCCCTGACGAAAATTCGCTAACGAAGTATATAGACTAGTGCAACCAGGCGAAGTTGCGCACTGACGAAGGGACGTAACTACGCTAATTCACTAAGATTAACATTTTACTGAACGTTAGCTCTTGCGCTAGATTTTACTTTGCCAGTAGATAGGAGTATGAAAAAAAAAAACTTGAAATTTTTTCTAAGTCAGAAAAAAATGCTGGCGTTTTACTTTTTTAGGGTGAAAAATAGGGTAATTGTTTGGGGGGTTACCCTCCCCCCCCACATTACCTAACATATGGCAACACAACTATACAGGGGGCACATGTAGGGCAATAGGACAACTTTATTTTATTTATTAAAGGTTTCCTGGGCTTGTGTAGTGGAATGTAGTGGCTGGAACATACATTTCTATTATACGTTTAGCTTTTCGCTGTATGCAAATAAGGCATCGCTAACGTAAATGTGCTTTGCCTGGCAAAGTAAAAGTAGTGCAACTTCGCTAACGTTTGCTGCCCTGAGAGCAAATTCGCATTTTAGTGAATTAGCGGCAGGCTGGCGAACATTCGCTTGGCGAAGTGCAGCAAATTGTGGTGAAGCTAGCGCATTTTTCGCCGCTTAGTGAATTTGCCCCTATGTATTTATGATGCCGTAAAGGTAAAAAGTAAACCCTAAAAATGAATATGGCTAAAAATGCCATATTTTATATAGTGAACGTATTGCACGAGGCTAAAGTTTCAGCTTGTCAATAGCAGCAATGATCCAGGACTTGAAACTTGTCACAGGGGGTCACCATCTTGGAAAGTGTCTGTGACACTCACATGCTCAGTGGGCTCTGAGCAGCTGTTGAGAAGCTAAGCTTAGGGGTCGTCACTAATTATCCAGCAGCAGCAGCAGAAAATGAGCTTCCCTGGCTGTAATATAAGCTGATGCTACAGGTTTGCTGATTATTAAATTGTGATGTTTCTAATGATGTGTATTAATGACTAATCAGCCTTATATTGTGACTATATTTCTATGACACTATCAGGTGTATATTGTGAGTGGGTCCCTAAGCTCAGTAAGTGACAGCAGCACAGAGCATGTGAATCAGTGAATCAGTAGAAAAGAAGATGGGGAGCTACTGGGGCATCTACTGGGGAGACACAGATCTTTACTGCTAAAGGGCTGTGGTTGCCTTGGGCTGGTACACAAGCACAAAACATCATGTACAACATTTATACACACTTCTGTAGTTAAGCTTTAGTTCTCCTTTAAGACATTGCAGGAAAGTTCACCCAGATTGTTGCCTACTTAGGGATAACATACAGGAATAGCATTAGCGTCTTTAAAAACAGGAGCCTATTGAAGCACTCCTGCAGAATGTGACTTCATCTGAAATGGGAACATTTGCCCCCACATCCATTAATCAATCTGTCATTAATAAGGAGATGCCTTTGGCAAGGAAGCGTTTTTTTTACATTACATGCAGGAAACTTAAAGCCTTGTACTCAGCGTGAGTTGGCTGGGAATCAGTGGCGCTAGCAAGGTTCTGTTCTCATGCATTAGGCTGGGGATTTCATCGGAGCCTGATTATTTGGGACGTAGCCAAGAAAGCCTTGTAAACAAGTGGGGACGGGCACACAGTTTCTGCCCTATATTTATAATGTTCTGTGATTATTTAATGGCCAAAATCCACACAGTTTATAATTACTGGATACTTGACTTTGCGTCGCTTCTGCTGGTAAATTTCGTCCCAGCTTGGCAGCAGCACTGAGCTTCCATTTACATGACAAGTGGCCTCTCAGCAACAGCCAGTTAACCCTTTCACAAAGAAGCCTTTAGTTTTTTCATTTATCTAAATTGCACTGCCTGTACCAAAAGATACAATAGAATCTTCCGCTCTCTCCTGCGCACTCACTACGGGCCGTTTATCAACAACGGGCAAATTTGCCCATGAGCGGTAAATCATGGCAACCAATCAAATTGTTGCTGGCACAAAAATGCTAATCACTGATTGGCTACTGGGGGTTACTGTCCACTGACTAATTTAGGACAGCACACACGGATCCGCACACACTGTCCTAAATTAGTCAGTGGACAGTAAGCTCTGTTAAATGATGCAGAAGTCTACTGGAGCAGAACTATTAACTGATGCGTTTTGATAAAAACATGTTTTCCCATAACAGTTTCCCTTTAAGCTTTAGTTCTCCTTTAAAGAGATACTGTCATAAAATAAATTATTAAAAAAAATATATTGGACAAATTACAACAAAAAGAAACAGTGCTTTTACAGGGCAATTACTAAGAAAAATGCTTATTAAGGTGTTAGCATGTTCCTGTTCCTGTACATAAAACATGGCAACCTGCATCCAGTGCTTGCACTGAACATTGAACTGCTAAGGTAAATGAGCCCTAAATCTGCTAAGCATGCAACATATTCTCTAAAGATACATTTTAATTTTTGTAGAGCAGGGGGTTGTAAATAAAGCCTAAGGTCATGGCAAACACATGGGAAAACATCATTTGCACTACAGATACTTTATAGTCTTCTCCATGATTTTACATTACTCCAAGATTTACGTTTAGTTGAAAACTGCACAATAACTTACTTGTCCTTCTCTTTTCCCGACGAAAATATAGGATGGAGTAAAACGCCACCGGTCTTCAGTTCATACGCAACAATGGTGTCCAGTTCCTGGCAAAACACAGCACGGGGGGAAATATATTAAGGTAAAAGTGGAATTAACTTTACAAGAATTTGAAGATAAAGCTAGATTGTAAAATGTAAGCTGTGGGGCAGGGACCTTCCTTCCATGAGTCTTAGGGTAAGGCCACAAGGGAAGATTTCGGGGAGATCTGTCGCCTGGCGACTAATCGCCGCGACTAATCTCCCTGAATGTCTTGCTAGTATCTTGGACTAAAGTCGCCTGCGCCTATTCACACGCGGCAATGTGATTTTCAAAGTCGCTCAAATTTGCCTCACAAGGCAATTTCGAGCGACTTTAAAAAAACATATCGCAGCGTGTGAATAGGCATCGGCAACTTTAGCGCTAGCGGGTGCAAGATACGAGCAAGCCATTCAAGGAGATTAGTCGCCTAAAAGACGTGGCGTTTTGTCGTCAAGCGACTAATCTCCTCAAAGCTTCTCGTCTGGACGAGCCCTAAACGTACGACACCTAATCTTTGTAACTTTGTATATTTATTTATTGCAATGTTAATTTCCCTTCTAAGTGATTACTTCATCTTAAAAGGGAACTATCACAAAAATGAAAATGCCTCATCATACTGAAATAAGAAGTTTTCTAAATACAATAAATTAACTTCACTCTCCCTCTCTCACCATCTGTTTCTCTTCATTCTGTCTCCTTTTGCCTAGAAGATGTATTAGAGCTCACTCTATTAAACTCACCAGACATCATGTCTCTCTACATGCAGGAGTTGGGCGTCAGATATTCATTGACAGTTACATCCAATATATCTAATAGGGGGGCTCCTTTTGCCTAGAAGATGTATTAGAGCTCACTCTATTAAATCACCAGACATCATGTCTCTCTACATGCAGCAGTTGGGTGCCAGATATTCATTGACAGTTACATCCAATATATCTTATAGGGGGGCTCCTTTTGCCTAGAAGATGTATTAGAGCTCACTCTATTAAACTCACCAGACATCATGTCTCTCTACATGCAGGAGTTGTGTGTCAGATATTCATTGACAGTTAGATCCAATATATCTTATAGGGGGGCTCCTTTTGCCTAGAAGATGTATTAGAGCTCACTTTATTATAATAAACAGACATCATGGGGCAGATTTACTATTGGTCGAATTTTGAATTAAAAAAAAAATCCTAATTCGACCATGTGAATAGTAGGTGAAGTAAAATCCTTCGATTTCGATTGATTTTACTGCAATTCGAACGATCAATTTTTTTTTTATTTCATCAAAAATAATGATACACAATTCGGCAGCTTGGATCTGGTGAAATAGGTGGTCAAATAAAATTTTAAAGGGAAGTACTTCGACCATTGAATAGTCGAATATTCGAATAAAATTATAAATTAATTAATTAATTAAAATATTCGATGGTCGAATTTGCCTATTCGAAGATTCGATTACAATTTTTTAGAAATTCGATTGAACTTCGAATTCTTCATGTGAATTTAGTAAATCTGCCCCCATGTCTCTCTACATGCAGGATTTGTGCAACATGCAGTTATTTTGTTAGTTTGTTTTTACTGAAATCAGTTATTTGAATGAGCTCTAATACATCTGCTAGAAAACGTAGACCCTCTATCGTAGATGCAATGATTCAAAATGTTTTGTGTGAAAACACACAAATATGAATTATAGTTTCTAAAACTCAAATCTTCAGCATCTAAAAGACTAGAATATAGTAGGCAAGTACAGTGGGTGCTTGAAAGTTTGTGAACCCTTTACAATTTTCTATACTTTTATACAAATGTGACCTAAAAAGTCCTAAAAGTAGAAGAAGAGGACCTAGAGAGGCATTCAGTTGCTTAGAAGTTGCCCTTGGTTTCTTTGTAATCTATTGGATTATTAGACTCCTTGCAGTTGGAGTTCTTTGATGGTCGACCACTTCTGGGTAGGGTAAAAACGGTCTTGAATTTCCTCCATTTGTACACAATCTGTCTGACTATTGAATGGTAGACTACAACACTATCTCTAAAGATTTTGGACTCTTTTTCAACTTTTAAGGCATCATCAACTCCTTTTCTGAGGTGCTCAGACAGCTAATTTGCTCTGGTAATGGTGGACATCCACAAATGTGTTGTATGTGTGATCAGACTTTTCTGGATCCCCATTGTGGATCCCCAACTGGAACTATTGTGAAAATGAAAATTTAATATAAGCTACATCATACAGAAATAGGAAACTCGGTAAATACAATCAATTAAATATTCTGCATTGTTTTTGAAATAATCAAGTTCATCTTCACTATTCCTCTATCAGCATCTGTTTCTCTTCATTCTCTCTTCATTCATCAGTTGGGTGTCAGATATTCATTGACAGTTACATCCAATATGTATATCTTCCTTTCCTAGTAGATGTATTAGAGCTCACTCAAATAACTTATTCTAGGCAAAATGAGCCCCCCTATAAGATATATATAAGAGAAACAGATGCTGAGAGAGGGACAGTGAAGATAAACTCGATTATGTAAGAGGCACTCACCCTGGTTGCCTAATGGGCAGACGGGGACGCTCGCTGCGCTGATCTTCCTCCTCGGAGTGCCGGGTTCTCTATGGTGTACGCGGCACACACTCCTGGGGTTTACGCGATATTGTCGCCGGTCATCGCACATTGGCGCAAGATTCAAATGGTATTTAAAGGGACTTCTGTGTTTAGCTCATTGCCCGTTGTTTGGTTCTACTAGTTAGTTTCCTGGGTGCTTTATTCTGAATCTGACTCCTGTTTTTTACTCCTGCCTGACCATTCTGTATTCCGTGATAATGACCCTTGCCTGTTGTAGGACTATTCTAAACTCCGTTATCCTGACCCGTGGCCTGCCTGACCATTCCTCCTGTCTTACGCCGCTTGAACTCTGCCTGCACCGACCTGGCTTGTGTGACTACGCTCTGTGAATTCCAAGAACGGTGCTTTCCGTCCTAATCCTTGCCAATGATTGTGCCCCATTGCTCATCCAGAACCTTCGCTTTGTTCCTCTCTTAATAAGACCTGGCTGCATCCGATTAGCTGAGGGCTCCTCCTGAGGTGAAGGGCGGCTGTTAGAGGAAGAAGCAAGAGCAGTGACCAGGGAGCCTAGCATTGGTTCTGGATTTTGGGTGCCGTTCAGAAACAGTACAGACTTTTTAATTGATTGTATTTAGAAAGTTTCTTATTTCAGAATGATGAAGCTTATACTAAATTTTCATTTTCGCAATAGTTCCCCTTTAAATAAAACTGGGTCTACCACTCACATCTGAAAACGCCAGCCTCTGATTTCACCTTCAAATTATATCATAATCCTATGAATTCGCTTACTGTGGCCACAAGCTATGCCATTGGTTATTTTTTTTCAATAAATACACGACCGGATATAAAAATGTTGCTTTTGTTCGTTTAACTAGGTTTTCTTCACCTATTTTTAGGGTTTGTTTGAAAATCAGATAATGTTTTAGGTCACATTCATATATAATTATAGAGCCTTTCAAAGGGTTCACAAAGTTTCAAGCACCACTGTAGAAGTCAGAAGTCGGATTTGGATTTTTTAAAATAAATATGCAAACATTTGGGTTATGTAAAATTTCTGCATTTTGATAAATAGACCCATACCTTGCAAATGTCCCACCATGGGGGCTGGTTGAATTCTGACAAAATGCAACATACATGCCATGCCTGGTATTTATATAAAGAAGACAAAAACAGGTTTAACCCATATTCTTACATCTTTAATCCAGTGTCGGTACTGATTTACACCAAATGTTTTCTTCATCCAAAGACCATAGATGTAACCAGAGATCCCTTTCAACACCCATTCATCAGACCTGCAAAGCAAACAAATAACACTGAAATTTTCTCAGTCTGTTCAGGTGCTCAGAATTCCAGCATTAATTGAGACTATTCAAGACTCTCAGTGTTTTGGGGGTCACTGGACATTTAGTGGACTGACTGCTGAGTAGTAAACAGCAAGATACGTTCAGACAGCAACCAATTTGGGGATAGTAACACCAAACATGAAAGTGTTTTGAAGAAAAGACAATCTAATGTACTGCTGCCCTGCACGGGCAGTGTGTTAATTTCAGAAACACAACTATAGTTTATATAAACAAGCTGCTGTGTAGCCATCGGGGCAGCCATTCAAGCACAGGATACACAGTAGATAACAGATAAGTAATACTATAGTTTATATAAACAAGCTGCTGTGTAGCCATCGGGGCAGCCATTCAAGCACAGGATACACAGTAGATAACAGATAAGTACTACTATAGTTTATATAAACAAGCTGCTGTGTAGCCGTGGGGGCAGCCAGTCAAGCACAGGATACACAGTAGATAACCGATAAGTACTACTATAGTTTATATAAACAAGCTGCTGTGTAGCCATGGGGGCAGCCAGTCAAGCACAGGATACACAGTAGATAAGAGATAAGTACTACTATAGTTTATATAAACAAGCTGCTGTGTAGCCATGGGGCAGTAATTCTAGAATAGGACACATAGTAGATAACAGATTCAATTTTAATGAGCAATTTTATTTTGCCAGGTTTCACCAAGAAAAAGATGCCCATAGACTGGGTGAAAAAAATTGTTGCTCACTTCAACACATTTGGGAAGTTTTTCACCATTTTGCAAATTTTCGGTGAAGCGAAATGGGTCACATTTGCCCATCATTACTTATAATGCACCATGCTCCATCAACCTTTACACTGATACAGGTATGTGGCCTGTTCGGCAGAATGCTCAGGACCTGGGATTTTTTGGATCTTTCCGTAATTTGGAATTTTAGAAAATCATGTAAACATTAAATAAATCCAAAAGGCTGGTTTTCCTTCAGATTAGGTAGGATTAATTACATCTTAGTTTGGATCAAGTACAAGGTAAAGTTTTATTATTAGAGAGAAAATTTTAATAATTTTTCCAAATTTGGATACACTGATACAGGTATGTGGCCTGTTCGGCAGAATGCTCAGGACCTGGGATTTTCTGGATCTTTCCGTAATTTGGAATTTTAGAAAATCATGTAAACATTAAATAAATCCAAAAGGCTGGTTTTCCTTCAGATTAGGTAGGATTAATTACATCTTAGTTTGGATCAAGTACAAGGTAAAGTTTTATTATTAGAGAGAAAATTTTAATAATTTTTACAAATTTGGATTATATGGATAAAATGACATCTGTGAGAGAGAGCCTTTCTGTAATTTTGAGATTTCTGGATAACGTGTTTCCGGATAATGTATCCCATACCTGTACTGCGCCTCTACACTAAATAAAAACAATGCATCTAAACCATGTTAGAGTGAATGCTCACCAGGACATCCTTGAAATAAAGCAGCCAAAAAACTGCTGGGCTAAAGAGTGTGCCAAAAATCTCCTGGTCACAGGTGTCTGATCAATAATCATGGAGCTGTGCAAAAGGTTTGTGCTAGAGAAAAAAAAAACAAAGGACAAAAAACATAAATAAAAGGGATTAATGGAATAAGCCTAGCAATGGATCTGCTATGAATCTGTTCCTAAGAATAAAATATGTGTGAACTAAACAAGGAAAGCTTTTCTGTGCAAGTAGTCGCCATGAAGTGGGCTAAATATTATTAGTAATAAGGTTGTACGTGATTATATGGTTGGCACTCTCTAGAACAGGGGTCCCCAACCTTTTTTGCTCGTGAGTGAGTTGGAGAGCAACACAAGCATGAAAAAGTCCATGGGGATGTCAAATAAGAGCTGTGATTGGCTTTTTGGTAACCCCTATATGGACTGGCAGCCTACAGGAGAGAATGTTTGGCAGGACATCTGCAACCAAAACTTGCCTCTAAGCCAGTAATTATAAAATAAGCACCTGCTTTGAGGCCACTGGGAGCAACATCCAAGGGGTTGGAGAGAAACATGTTGCTCGCCAGCTACTGGTTGGGGATCACTGCTATAGAATTATGGCTCCCAAACTGTGGGCCTACCCACCTGGGGGATCCAATACAGTGGAGCTGGGGGTAAATCCTGAAGGTCAACAAGGGTGGCCAATATATATCCGAAACTATAGAGGATTAGTGGGTTGCTTTCCAAATGTTGGCAGAACGGGGGACTGGGCACAATAATTCTGCTCTAGAATGACAGATTGCAGGTGCCTATCCTTTTGCCTTACAAGCTGAACCACTGCAGGCTGCAATTATGGTAGCCAAAATATTGACAATTTGGCCACATCCTGGCATTTTATACAAGAGCCAAAGCATGGTGTGGCCTTACCCTTAAGAGCAGGGGTGTCCAAACTTTTTGCAACAAGGGCCGGATTTGGTGAGGTGAAAATGTGTGGGGGCCGACCATTCAAAACTGATCTTTCTTCGAACCATTATAATTTAATTGGCATTCTGCTGTTAATCAGCTGTGTGGGGCTACGGAGGGTACAATATATTTGCCCTTATCACCTCGTGTGTTGCCCTCATTCGTAATTAATGAGGAAAAAGAATACTGAAGGAAATTCAATATATCTGAAGCCCTAGAATCTAGGTTGAGACAGTTTTAATCTGGCATTTCATCTAAAACTAAAGAAAAAAATCAGGGAAAATGTTATGCAAAATGCCCCCTTTAAATAGACTTATTATTATATTAATACTAACTGGGCAAAGGGCAGAGTCCCCCCATCTCCTATATCCTTTGTGACATGACGTTTCCTCGGGAACCAAGTTTTTCAAGCTGGGCCGCATTCATACCCATCCTGGGTCGCAGTTTGGACACCCCTGCCTTAGAGAGCAGTGCTCCATTGTTCAAGATCAGGAAGGAAGGATGATGATCATGAAGAGAATTCAGGCGACTTTAAAAAACGAAGCGATGCACGTGTCATGCCGCAGGCGACATTTCATTATAGTAAGCGCAAGACAGGGGGAAGTGCTTCAGGGAGATTAGTCGCCCCAAAGAAGAGGCGATTAGTCGCCTGGCGACTAATCTCCCAGAATCACCAGGTATGACCTTACCCTTAAGGGAAACTAAATGGCAGTTTAACATTCATGATTATTATTATTATTATTAACATGTATGTATAAAGTGCCAGCAGCACATGGTCTATTTTCCTTGCAGACTGAATTAAGTAGTAGACACAGGGTTAAATAAATGAAGTCAAGAGAAGATTTCATACTAACCTAAAAATACTCATGGATGCATAAGACGCCACTTCAATATAAGCTTCGTCAACAAAAACAGTTTTAAAGCAGGAATACGGATACCGGCATGTCAATATTTCTTCATAAAACTCGAACACTTCATGGAGGTAGGCGGTAGTGTGCTTTAATAGCGGTAACAACTGAGGTAAACAAAAATGGGTCACCTGGGAAAGAAAAACAATAACAATGTACAGAATGTGCATTTAACGGCAACAATCATTTTTTGTATTACATGAAAGGGATAGTTCACCTTTACGTTAACTTTTAGTATGTTACAGAAAGGCTTATTCTAAACAACTTTTTAATTGGTCTTTGTTTTTAATGGTGTCATTATTTGTATACATATCAAATAAAGACGCCAGCACTCGTGTATAAATGATAAACGTGCAGTTCCTCAAGGGAGAGTAATAAACATTTAAAGGAGAATCCAATCTGTGGGGAAAAAAAAAAAAACATACTCCCCACCCCCAGGTAGACCCTC
>CM044442.1:127901933-127918164 GCA_024363595.1 Xenopus borealis
ACAGGGAGGGAAGTGAATCAGTGGTACAGGCTGATACATTAGATAGGTATAAGAAGGAGGGAATACAGGGTTATGGGAGATAGCTCATTATACAAGTTGATCCAGGGACTAGTCTCATTGCATCTTGGAGTCAGGAAGGAATTTTTTTTCCCTCTGAGGCAAAAGTTGGGTTTCAGATGGGTTTTGTTGCCTTCCTCTGCATCAACTATCAGTTAGGCAGGCTAAACTAGAGTTAACAGGTTGAACTTGATGGATGTGCCTCTCGTTTCAACCAAACTTACTATTTGACAAAAGGTATCCAGTCTAAGTTTATGTGGAAATGGAAATTGACTTGTGTGGAGATCAGACAAACATACAGATGTGTGCTGGCATGGTTAGAAATGCTGACATCAGTTTATTTGTATTCAAATGATCGAGATTCATGGTGACCAAAATAAAGGTCACATAGAAACAGAGATGTGGTCCATTTGCTCTTACCTGCCATGTTGCCTGGTTGGTTATTATTCAGCCTCTGATGCAACAAGAGCAAGGAAGCTGCCCCGCTGATCTGGCTGGCAGAATGTAACAAGGTTGCCTTACAGAGTCCAGAGCCTTTGCCTTGAATTAAGAAGTAGTAACTGCAATACTCGCCTTTCAATTCCACTCCTGGAACTACAAACAATACCATGTTATTGGCACTGCTTTAGTGATTGATAAAATTCAGCTATCCTTTTATATAACCATTCACTGAATAAACACAGTATACAGATGGGATATAAAAAAGGTTGAAAGCAGCTTATTTAAATTAGCAGCGTTTTTTTCTCTCTTACTAAAATTCTACGGCTACGAACATATCTTACACTTTAGCTGGAGGGGAAGCAATCCCTGGAAATTCTCTGCCTTTTGGTCTCTGCTGCTCCAAGCAAGAGAATGCCAGAGCTCCTTCTCTACATCATATAGCATTACTTTAAAGGAATTGTTCAGTGTAAAATAAAAAACTGGGTAAATAGGCAACGCTGAGTGTCAATTGCAAACTCACTGAACAGTTATGTCCCAAGTGGCCCCCCTTATAGTCACTGACTAACTCTGTTCGGTTACACATCCACTCACTCCAGCCTTTATAACATTACATTTTTGGTTAACTAACTATATTAGGTACATTTTTATTTTGCACAGCCTATTTCCCAGTTTTATTTTTACACTGAACTGTTCCTTTAAGGCAGTGATCCCCAACCAGTAGCTCATGAGCAACATGTTGCTCTCCAACTGCTTGGATGTTGCTCCCAGAGGCCTCAAAGCAGGAGCTTATTTTTGAATTCCAGGCTTGGAGGAAAGTTTTAGTTGTATAAAAACCAGGTGCACTGCCATACAGAGCCTCAGTGTAGAATGACAATCCACATAGGGGCTACCAAATGGGCAATCACAGCACTTATTTGGCTCCCCAAGAACATCGTTCATGCTTGTGTTGCTCC
The DNA here is from genome assembly GCA_024363595.1 of Xenopus borealis. Lineage (NCBI taxonomy): Eukaryota > Metazoa > Chordata > Amphibia > Anura > Pipidae > Xenopus > Xenopus borealis. The sequence continues at coordinate 127,903,385 of CM044442.1, forward strand.
CCAACTCCTTTTACTTCTGAATGTTGCTCATGAGTTCAAAAGGTTGGGGATCCCTGCTGTAAGGGGACCACTGGATTAATTAACCCAGGACAAGTGCCCTTAGCCTAAAAGCTGAAAAAGAGAGGATTCTACATTACAAATATACCTTACCAAAAAGTACTGTGAATATTATGGCCCTTGTTAGATCACAATAATATTGATCATTAAAAGGCAGAGACTTGAACAACTGTACATATTTCAGTATGTCGGTACCTTTAATGTCTTTAGGTTTCCTAGACATGTACTCTCTCCATTTCTTTGAGCTGCGCTGAAGGGCAGGTGGATTTGGTAGGCTGCAGACATTGCATGGTAACATGAATATGGCCCCTACCTAAAAAAACATACAGCTGTTATAAGAAAACAAAACTAGGCCTCTCCTCTGTAATGAATTCTAAGAAAACACAATACAGTATCAAAAATGACTGGGAAAAAATAACTTATTTGTATAGTTGGTCTAGTCAAGAGGCGTTTTCCAACCGAGCACTACTTTAAAAGAGAAGGAAAGCTACTTAATCAGTTTATTGTCAATAGATTAGCCACAATAGTGCAAGATATAACACTATATTCTGTAGAATGCTTTACCATACCCGAGTAAACAGTTCTAGTACCTCTCTGTTTGTTTAGGATAGCTGCTGCCATATTAGCTTGGTGTGACATCACTTCCTGTCTCTACCTGCTCACTCATAGCTCTGGGCTCAGATTACAGCAGGGAGGGGAAGAGAGAAAAAGGAGCAAACTGAGCATGCTAAAGCCCTAGCCCTGGAGGTTTAAGCTGAAAACAGTAAGTCTGATACAGAAGCCCATGTGACAATAGAAGGAAAGAAATGCTGTGTTTCTTTTGACAGAGGACTCAGAGCAACATTACTTTGAGGGTTTACTGGTGTATTTGTATAGACCTTTCTGATAAAGCCTTCTTAATTTTAGACTTTCCTGCTCAAATGATGCATTTGAAAACCAAAGCATCTATTTCCAAATGCCAATTAGCCCCTAATTGCCAGGAGCAGCTCCTGCATTTACACAAGGCCTCGAGAAATTTTGTCCTTAGAAAAATTCGGTTTTGCTATTTTTATGCATCTATAACCGGTGTATACTGTTTAAAAGGTCCACATGAGGCACAAAAAAAAAAAAAGAAAAGGGAGAAAGTAATAGGGATCAAAGCAGCTTTGTGCACCCCTCACCATTTAAAATATTACAATATTATACAAACTTTAAGCAAACCTACCTTTTCAGTCAAGGAGCACAGTTGGTCCAACATCAGCTTAGATTTTTCTTGTAGAGCATTCCTGGTTATACTTCTGTTTAATGTGAAGGAAAATCATACGGGACTGCAAACATTGCACTTCTACATTTTTTAAAAACTGGGCGTTGGTTTGGGCAATCTCTCTCTCTCTTAAGGGTAGGGACAGACAGGGAGATTCTGTCGCCTGCTAAAAACGCCAGGCAACAGAATCTCCCCGAAGCTCCCTGTCTGTCCCTACCCTTAAGCTGCTAGTTAATGGTGGCGGAGGATCTAGCCCTTATACTAAAGCAAGGTTCAGGAGACATTTACTTCAGGACAAATCTACTTCAATTTATGCTATTATGCAGAGAGGCACTAGAAATGTTATACTAAAGGAAAACAAGTTAGGGACTACCTTGATGTGGTATGGTGGCTTATCAACTTTATGATCATAACTTTGTAACTAAAAACCCCTGTCTTTGTTAAAGGGGTTGTTCACCTTCCAAACACTTTTTTTCTGTTTTCAGATTGTTCTCCATAAATAAAGACTTTTTTCAATTACTTTCCATTATTTGTTTTTTACCGTTTTTCCAAAATCTAAGGGTAAAGTTGAATGTTAGTGTTTCTGGTGTTCGAGTCTGGCAGCTCAGTAATTCAAGCGCAGACTCTGAAACGGTTACAATTTTGCAACATTTAATTGATACATTTCACTGCAACATCTCTGGAGTATTAGCAACTATTGTATCAATTCTAACAGCTGCCTGTAATGAAACACAGAGATTCGGTTCATCAGGGACAAAGATAAGAAATGTATCCATTAAATGTATCAGTTTAGAACAGATGGGGGGGTCGGCTACCCTCCCTCCCAGAGCTGCTTTAGAAGGTGAAAAATGACACTTTACACTTCAACATTAGAAAAACGGTTACAAATAGAAAATAGACAGTAATTGGAAAAAGTCATTATTTCTATCTGAAAACAACTGGTTGTTTGAAGATGGACATATATGCTTATATACTGAATTACTTATGAGACAGGGGACTATATAGTTTAATACATTTTTACTTAGCCCTAGGAGTGCTCCCACAACCCCCCTTTTTTGCATTTGCACTTCTACATTCACTAGAAATACATTCTTTCTAATTATGGTACTAAAATAGTGTAATTTATATGGTACGAGTTTGGGTCATTTGCCTTTAAACGAATTGTTCAGCTTAAAAATAAAAACTGGGTAAATAGATAGGCTGTGCAAAATAAAAAATGTTTCTAATAGTTAGTTAGCCAAAAATGTAATCTATAAAGCAGCGGTGTCCAACCTGCGGCCCGAGGGCCGCATTTGGCCCAGATTGGATATGAATGCGGCCCAGCTTGAAACCCTAGGTTCCTGAGGAAACTTGCCCAATTAGTAGTAATAATAATCAGTGTCGGACTGGTCCACCAGAATACCAGGAAAACTCCCTGTGGGCCAAGGTGTCCGTGGGCCCTCATGCTGCTAAGCTTTTGGCCTATTTCATGGCCATTCCCTATTTCTATGAGAACAAAGAGACTAAATAGATGGAATAATTGATTATAGTATGTAAAGAAAACAAACTAGGTTGATTGAGGAGATGAAGAATATTAGTACTGAGAGTGGCCCCTGGTCTACAGTTTTTGGGTGGGCCCCTTGTGTCCCAGTCCGACACTGATAATAATAATATAACAATAATAAGTCTATTTAATATCCAGGTGTCCCATATTCCAGTGTATAGATCCATGTGAACAAATCAAAAGTGTGTGTGTATTTCATGTGCGGCCCCAGACAATTTCTTTTTTCCAATGTGGCACAGGGAAGCCAAAAGGTTGGACACCCCTGGTGTAAAGTCTGAATGTGTAACAGAACAGGACACTACTTCCTGCTTTTCAGCTCTCTTGGTTTCCACGGATTGGTTACCAGACAGTAACCAGAGATTTGAGGGGGGGCACATGGGACATAACTGTTGCCTTTGAATCTGAGCTGAATGCCGAAGATCAATCTCGAACAGTTATGTCCCATGTGGCCCCCCCTTATTGTCACTGAATAACTCAAAGTTAGAGAGCTGAAAAGCAAGAAGTAGTGTTCTGTTCTGTTACACATCCACTCACTCCAGCCTTTATACATTACATTTTTGGCTAACTATATTAGATAAATATTTTATTTTGCACAGCCTATTTACCCAGTTTTTATTTTTACACTGAACAGATAAGATGTTTTCTGGCAAAGCTCAATCTGCCCTTCCTATTCTTGAAGCGTACCAGTGGTTTGCACCTTGTGGTAAACCCTCTCTATTTACTTTCCTGACGTCTTCTCTTGATTGTAACCTGTGAGAATGATATGAATACCAATCTCAGCTAGAAGTTGTGAAGGGGTATTTATTGTACATGGAAAAATTCTGCAATCATCCAGTACATTTATCCAGGTCTTGCGTTGCTGAAATCAATACTGCATTCCATCTTTTTAAAGGGGTTGTTCACCAGTTGTTTTCAGATTGTTCATCAGAAATAATTATTTATTTTCAGTTGATTTCCATGTTTATTTTTACTAGTTTCCCTAAAAGAAAAATTGAAAGATTTTTGTTTGTGCGTCTGGTGTTTTAGTCTGGTAACTCAGGTGCAGATGCTGAACGAATAGAATTTGCTACATTAGTCAGTATATTTCTCCGCAGCATATGTGGAATATCAGTAACCATTGTATCAGTTTTAACAGCTGCTTTAATGAAACTCTGCTCAGCAGGGACAAAGATAAGAAATGGATCAACTAAGGGCTGGGACAGACAGTGAGATTTGGGGAGATGGTCGCCTGCCATTAAACGCCAGGCGACAGAATCTCCCCGAATCTCCCTGTCTGTCCCAGCCCTTAATGTATCAGTTTAGAAGATATTACAGAGTCGGTGACAACCCTTCCATGAGCTGCTTAAGAAAGACATAAGAATGTGAAAAACTAAACTTTACACTTCAATGCTACAAAATCAACAATCACAAATAGAATATAGTATTTGAAGAAAAAAAAAAAAAAAAAAAAAAAAAAAAAAAAAAGACTTTCTGGTGAACAGCTGAACTGAAAGTTGTTGGAAGGTGAACGACCCCTTTAATAATAACTAAATTGTTGACTTGCCCATTTCTAATGTTTCTGTTCTATCTCTGATGTCTCGTGGGTTTGATTTCTCTCAGTGCTTTACTTGCATTGACAGCTCTTAGACCTCATATTTAGAGTTCACAGCAACAGCTTCCAAACGTAAATTAAATTATACACCTGGAACCAATGCCATAGCCATTTCCTTTTTAAAGGTGAACTAAAACCCAGTTATTTATGGACCTAGATGTATGTAGACACTGGTTGTGTTAAACACAGATGGGTAACACCTGCCATCTCTGTAAAAGCCTTGACAAGAGCAGCGAAAAGTCTGAACTTTATCAGGTTTGTCTTGTGCAAAACACTTCTTATAAAACAGCAGCTTCTAATGAGTTAAAAAGGATACAGTTCAAACACAGAATCTGATACAAAGTAAGAAGGGATTTCTGAAAGTGCCACCATCTGTACATACTCCAGCGATGCACCATAGTAATGAAAAACCTATTGAAACCAAAAAGTTATCAGATATTTCGTTACGTACAACATTAAATAGGCAAACTGTGGGGATGCTGCTGCCACTGACAACAACCCAGGCCACATTTCCACTATGAACTTGGGGCTGAACTTATTACCCATTAGATCAACAGAAGAAATTCAACAAAAAGTTGTTCCCTCTATACATTTTGATTGCATCTGTTTTATAACTGAAAATTTAATTGTACGTGAAATATTGTTAAAGGGATTCGGTCACGATTTTTATGGTGTAGTTTTAATTATTTAGTTGTAATATTAGTGTGTATGCTCCATCTCAGGTTACTTTGCCTGATCATGTGCTTTCAGAAAGAGCCAGCACTTCAGGATGGAACTGTAATTGGAGTTGCAGTGGGACATTCATTTTTACTATATAATGGTGTTCTTATGTTTACCAGGGAGTGTTTATCTGGTTACCATCCCATTGTTCTGCTGATGGGCAGCTGGGGGAGAAGGGTGATATCACTCCAACCTGTATTGCATCAGTAAAGAATTACTGAAGTTTAGCAGAGCACAAATCACATGACTGTGGGCTCCTGGGAAACTGCCAATATGTCTACCCCATGTCATATTTCAAAATGAAATATTAAAAAAGAAAATCAGTTTGCTCTTTTGAAAAACAGATTTCAGTGCAGAAGTCTGCTGGAGCATCACTATTAATGGACGCATTTGAAACAAAAAAATTACCATGACCATATCCCTATAAACACTGTTGTAATACCTACCTACAATAGCTGCATGAGTAAGCAACTGACTTTGCCCACAGTTCCACTATTTTGAACCTCTTATAGACGATTCAACCAATGGTGAAGTAAACTGACAGCTAATGTCTGGTGCTGGAATGTTGTTAGCAAATATGTCTTCTAGGTAAGGCAGGGGAGCAGTAACAAAAAAGTGAAAATATATTTTATTTACATTTAAAGCTTGCATCCACACCTACAAATAAACTCTTGGCCATATATAGAGCCATGAATATCATTTTTACCCTTGTTTATCCTCCTGTGAATGGACCCTACCTCTGGTAACACATCCTTGTTCTTGTCATCACCATTATTTTCAAAATAAGGAACCTCGTCATCGGAGACAGATCGTAAACAAAATTCTGGAAATTCAACTTCAGAGGTAAACTATGGAGAAACAAAAAAATGATTATATAAAGCAAATGTCCTTTTTTTATTGTGAGTTCTGCATACATCAGATTATGTTGCACACAACCACGGATACTTCTGTATGAGCTAGAGGGGTCAAATCTACCACTGTTCTGCACACTAACAGAGGCACATAGGTTAAAATGACATGACAATATATTTAAATACTTAAATACCCTTAAAATACTAATAAAAATGGATGAGGTCAGTGGTTTCTGTTTTGATCCTTTCAGTAAACTGGGACCACCCCCCCCCAGCTGTTTAAACTACCCAAATATTTTACTTTATACCACCTAGGTGCCATGATCGTTCATTAAGTTGTTGTCCCATTCTATGGTTCTTCCAAGCTATATAGGTATGGGACCTATTATCCAGAATGCTCAGGACCTGGGTCTTTCAGGCTAATGGGTCGTAATTTGGAACTTCATACCTTAAGTCTACTAGAAAATCATTTAAACATTAAATAAACCCAATAGGCTGGTTTTGCTTCCAATAAGGATTAATTATATCTTAGTTGGGATCAAGTACAAACTACTGTTTTATTATTACAGAGAAAAGGGAAATCATTCTTAAAAATGTGTATTATTTGGGTAAAATGGAGTCTATGGGGCACAGCCTTTCTGTAATTTGGAGCTTTCCGGTAATGGATCCCAAACCTGTACTACACATCTATTTGAGGGAATCTCTCCATTGTAACTACAACTTGTTTATTCTATTGTTGCCAATGCAAATATTTCCAATGAGTACTCTGAAAATAACGTTTTTTTTCTCCCTCTATGAAGGCCAGTTAATCCGACGTCGGTGGTAGGAAAGCTTTTCGAAGGATTAATAAAGGATAGGATACTGGACTTCATAGCAAAAAAACAATACTAGGATTTTGTGCCAGCATGGTTATATGCTTAATAGATCTTGCCAGACTAAATTGATTTATTTTTATAAGAAGGTAAGCAGGGACATCGATTCTGGGATGGCTGTGGATGTGATTTACTTAAACTTCGCTAAAGCATTTGATACAGTGCCACACAGAAGGTTACTGGTTAAATTAAGGAATGTTGGCCTGGAACATAGTATTTGTACCTGGATAGAGAACTGGCTAAAAGATAGACTACAAAGAGTGGTGGTAAATGGAACATTTTCTAATTGGACCAGTGTTGTTAGTGGGGTACCGCAGGGCTCTGTACTGGGTCCCTTGCTTTTCAACTTGTTTATTAATGACCTGGATGTGGGCATTGAAAGTACGGTTTCTATTTTTGCAGATGATACTAAATTGTGCAGAACTATAGGTTCCATGCAGGATGCTGCCACTTTGCACAGTGATTTGTCTAAGTTGGGAAACTGGGCAGCAAACTGGAAAATGAGGTTCAATGTTGATAAATGCACGTTATGCACTTTGGCAAAAATAATATAAATGCAAGTTATACACTAAATGGCAGCGTGTTGGGAGTGTTGTCTAATTCTGGGCAGTGTTAAAGCAAAAAGGGTTCTGTCCTGCATAAAAAAGGGCATAAACTCAAGGGATGAAAACATAATTATACCTCTTTATAGATCCCTAGTAAGGCCTCATCTGGAGTATGCAGTGCAGTTTTGGACTCCAGTCCTTAGGAGGGATATAAATGAGCTGGAGAGAGTGCAGAGACTAAGTGCAACTAAACTGGTTAGAGGGATGGAAGACAAATTATGAAGGGAGACTGTCCAGGTTGGTGTTTTCTCTGGAAAAAGGTGCTTGCGAGGGGACATGATTACACTAATTACAAATACATTAGAGGACATTATAGACAAATATCAGGGGACCTTTTTACCCATAAAGAGGATCACCAGAGACCACCCCTTCAGACTAGAAGAAAAGGACTTTCATTTAAAGGAACAGAGTAGGTGGTTCTTCACAGTGAGGATAGTGATGTTGTGGAATGCACTGCCGGGTGATGTTGTGATGCGGATTCTGTTGATGCTTTTAAGAGGGACTTGGTTGATTTCTTGGACAGACATAATATCAAAGGCTATTGTGATACTAAACTGTACAGTTAGTATAGCTATGGGCATTTATGGTTTGTGTGAAAGAGTAGAGGTGTGTGTGTGTGTGTGTGTGTGTGTTAGTCTTTTTTCAACCCAATTTAGCTGTGTAACTATTTAATGTCTTAATATTGCCCATTTTATTTGGAGATTATTAAAATCCATTCAGGAATATTTATGGGGAATACTGGAATATGATGCCCTTCGTAAAGTATATATGTTTTATATTTGCTCACAGATGTGTTTAAAATGTTCGCATGAATAATCTAGAGCCCCAAACAAAACGTTCAGCATTTCACACCTAGTCCTCGATTGCCATTTATCTCCTTTAAACGAGGCATAACACAGCTTCATAATGGAAATACTCCGATACAAGAAAAACAGATGCTTTTACATAAGCAGTTTGTACCTTTCTCTCTCTGATCTCTATGGTGCCCCTCCATAACTCCTGTGGGTCAATTAATTGCCTAGGACAGTCTGAGACTACAACATTTGCAGAGAGAAATTTGGCTATCTTCTGCCATCTGTAGTAAAGACAAAAAAAAAAAAATTATTAAATGAATTAAATAATTGGCAAAACAATTTCCTGAATGCGGACTTGCTTGATTTCCAATATTTACAGGAAAATGTGAACTTATGCTGCTCTTTTGGAAGAGACCGGGGAGGAAGGCCAATATGCCCGTCTGCCTCTGCTTATGTTAGGGGATGCAAAGTGCAGTGCGTAAAGTTTAAAAATGTTTAAATACTCTCCCATAATTGGCAGAAATAAATAATTTTCTAATTTCCTACTTATTTTCCTTATTTAAATATTTACAGTAACTGCCGTCTATGGCTCTATTGCTCCTAATTTTACAAACATAAATATAAAAGATAAAGGTGGCCAAAAGACCTCTTTATAAAGTTTTTACGATTCATAAAGTAAAATTGATATAAAAATAAATTACCCTTTGCAATCCTTTGAAACAATGGTTATCTTGGCCGAATGCCATTCCTTCAGGTGCTTTATGGCTCCGATTGCAGACAAACAGTCTTTTAACTTTGGAGCTTCTGAAGGGAACAGCAGCACATCCACCAAAGCTCTACCTATAAAACAATTTATGTGAGTGACAGGCCGAAGTACAACAACAAAATATTTCTAGAGCAGAAACTGCACTGAACTTGTCTGCATGCTAATAAATGATGTAAACCTATACACTACTAAGTTGTAGGTGTTTTCTTAAAATCAGTTTCACAATTTGGGTCTCACTTTGTGGTAGTGTTTCATAATCTTGCATAATCCAGAGTATTTTCAGTGCTTATGAATTTCCTTGAAACTGTGTGCGTTTAATAAATATCTCAAATGGGTCCGTTGCGATTTTTTTGAATCCCTATGCAGTTTTCTTGATTCAGGTTACATAGTAAATTGTGTATTCAAGAAACAAATAAATTAAATAGTCGAATTCCAAAATGATAATATACATTGGCTTCAAAGCTATCTCTGTAAAACGGAGCTGGAGAGTTAAAACAAACCATCACTAGTAGTTCTTTATATCGAACTCCCAGAGTCTTGATGTCTGCACAAAGACTTGAAAACGGTAGCATCAATCAACAGAATCAATCCGAAATCAAAAAGGAAATTTGATGAAGCATAATAATACAATCTAAATGTGGATGTCCAATTTTATCTTTCACAAATGGACCCCCTATCACAGCACAAACGAAGTATAAGGTGTGCTTGGTGGGTCAGAGGGGATGGAGGCCCCTTGAATAGCAGCCCTGGTGGGGCTCGCACACACCGACGTGACTACCTATTTCAGGGATCTGCAACCTTGGCTCTCCAGCTGTTAAGGAACTACAAGTCCCACAATGCAATGAAGGAGTCTGCCATGATTCATAAAGGCAAATGCATTGTGGGACTTGTAGTTCCTTAACAGCTGGAGAGCCAAGGTTGCAGATCCCTGACCTATTTGGACATAATACCCAAGACAAATATATTTGCAGGAAGATGGACCCTAAGAAATACACTCCGTGTTTAATTAAAAAAAAATATTTAATAAAATTACCTGGTGCAGGAAGTTTGTCCGACAATTGGTGAAGTAATTCTGCAGCTTCTTCAAATAAACTGAAATATGTAGGGATAATTGGATTAACAACTATTCAGTGCATTTTAGCCTAATCTATCGGGGGATGATTGGTTTAAAAAAAAAAAAAGAAAAAGTGCATTGAGTTTTGGAATTTTCACTAGTAATTTCACATTTTTTCAGGGTTTTATGCCAGACGTCAATTACCTGCTCTGAGGGGGCTAGCAATCTGTGGGTTCTGGCATATGCCAGAAGGGCTACTGTAAGATGCCATAAAAAAAAACCCTATTTAGTGGGCTGGTAGGGGCTGTTTGGGCCTCTGTGTACTTGGAATGCCAGGGCCTATTTTGACTCCCAGTCCAGAGCTGGAGGTGGCATATACCTTTACAACATTTCAACAGGTCTCTCCCTGCTCAGGCAGGAAGTGAGGTCACACCAAGCGAATATGGCAGCTGCTATCCAAAACAGAGTGTCTAGAGCAATTTACTCAGGTATGGAAAAGCATTCTAAAGAATAAAAACAGTTTTCTGTCTTGCACAGTTGCGGCTAATCTATTGGCATTAAACTGCCTTGGTAGCTTTCCTTATCCTTTAAGGGCTCATCTGGACGTGCAGATTCGTGGAAATTAGTCGCCTGGCAACAAAACGCCATGTCTTTGAGGCAACTAATCTCCACTAATGGCTTGCTCGTATCGCGCATCCGCTAGAAGTAAAGTCGCCTGCGCCTATTCACACGCGGCAACGCGATTTTCAAAGTCGCTGAAAATTGCCAGGCGACTAATCTCCACGAATCTGCTTGTCTGGATGAGCCCTAAAGCAAGAACAATCCTTTTCTTTTTTTGCACTAGGATACGTTTTATTCCTTCTGCCGTCTATCACAAAGTCGTGCTCATGACAGAATATACTTATTGCGGCAACGGGATTTAAAGAACGTCTCACAAATGTTAGTACAATAAGACATCCATATATCAAATAAAAGGTGCAGCTAAGGCTAGTGTCATATTGTATAGTGATTTTTTAACTAAAAAAAAGTGTGAATCATAGAAAATGACAATTCAAGGAAAAATAAAGTTATTCCACTAGTGAAACAATACAGCTCTGACCATACTTGGTTTGAGAAACAGAGTCTCTGCTGTTGTCATCTTCCCCATCTGGGAACTGAAGTGCGTCTAAGCACTCATCAAGTGCAGTCTGAACAGGCTCTTCATTATCATCTGTAGTAACTGCTGGGCATAGGTCTTCCCAATCTGAACTGCAGAACTGAGACACACAAAAAAATAAATAATAGTAATAATAAACAGGCATCAGACAAGTTGCAGGACTGTGAAACAAACTTCCAGCACACACAATGTATCCCCAATAAAGCAGCTCAGTCCGTAGCCAGTTGAAGAGATTATACCAGTACAGTTCTAGCACTGCTGGTGTTGCGAGTACCAATCAAACACACATAGGATGCCTTGGGTACTACCTAGGAGTTACACAATTGGTCTCTTTTTACCCATGATTGCCAATCAAGCCCCTATGGTAAAGATAATATTGAGGATTGGGATTTTGTTTTTTAACCTTCAGAGTTTTATGAAGATAGTTTTTTTTTTTTTTGTTTTCTCCAGAACTTTGTATTGATGCCTTTTAGTGGAAAAGACAACTAATTGCTTGGTGGTGACTGAGATTTAAAAAAAAAAAAAAAAAAAAGCAGTACAATATTTTTACTTTAATGTGGCATAAAGATAAAAAAAATGTTCCAGGCTGTTACCTGAGAAGAACCATAAAGTGACTGAAGAGCGAAGAACCACTTCTTAGTTCCTGGGTTACCAGTCAGTGAGCAGGCTGAAAGACAAAAGAATTCATTATATAAACAGAATTACACTTAAAGCAGTTGTTCACCTTCCAAACAATTTGTTCAGTTCAGTTGTTTTCACATTGTTCACCATAAACAAAATACCACCAATTGCTTTCCAGCTTTTATTTTTTACATTGTTCCCAAAATGTAAGTTTAAAGTTTAATGTTGGTGTTACAGGTCTGGCAGTTCAGTGATCCAGGAACATTAACGGTTACAATTTGCTCCGTTTAGTTAATACAATCAATGGATCCATTCAGCAGCATCTATGGAGTATTAGCAACTATTGTATCTGCCTGTAATGAAACCCAGAGATTCTGCTCAGCAGGGACAAAGATAAGAAATGTATCAACTAAATGTACCCATCTCAAACAGTCAAGAGTTGGCGACACCCCTTCCCAGAGCCGATTTAGAAGGTGAAAAAAAGAAATTTTACACTCCAATATTAGAAAAACAGTCATAAATAGAAATAAATTAAAGAAAGTCTTTATTTCTGGTGAACAATCTGAAACCAAATGAACTGTAAAAAGCGTTTGAAGGTGAACAACCCCTTTCATTTCTGGACAAAAATATTTAACCTCTCCAAAGAACTACTCATCACCATAAAAAGTTAATTGCAGAGTTAAAATAAATAGGGATAGCAATGAATCCCTAGACCCCACCAGGTGCTAAGTGTTTTTAGATTTGTCTCTGTGCTTATGTATTTGGATACTATCTATTTTCAGATTGCTTTTCTTTTGTTCATTGCCCTAAAACCATTGGGGGGTCCTTTAGCAACACGACATTCATCAATGCTACAATCTTTTCCAAAATTTAAGAATGAGTATGCCTGTACAGTATAGGACCCACTTTCATCCTTCCCAGTCAGTTAGATGAATATCCTGTTAGCTGTGATATTGGGATACGCACAGACCAACTTGGCAGGCCCCAGACACACCGACGGACCAACTAGTCACAGATTGAATTTAAGTTATTAGAATTCGGCTTGTTTTGGAGTGTGGTTGTGTTCCGCAAGGTCAGCACCACTTCCTTCACTTCTCAACGCAGGCCCGGATTTGTGGAAAGGCCACTTAGGCCAGGGCGGCAGAATTTTAGGGGGCGGCATGCTGCCCTGTCACACCCACATTGGTTCAGAAACACTGGGGATACACAGGAGATACAATAGTTTTTTTAAATTTCCCATGTGCCAATCCCCTTGCGCCGGTCCCGATGATAAAAATTTGGGAATAAAGGGCAGATTATGGAGGCGACAAACAGCAGTGGGCCTAGGGGCGCCTGCTATGTAAATCCAGCCCTGTCTCCATGATATGGGGCTCTTGGACAAGCACTCGTTTATTACAGTGGATTTGTGAGCACAATGTAATAGGGTCCTTTGGGTGGTGAGCAATAGGCAGGTGGTTCACTGGACCTTAGATGTATCAGTTAATAGTGCTGTTCCAGTAGACTTCTGCATTGAAATCCATTTCTCAAAAGAGCAAACAGATTTTTTTATATTTCATTTTGAAATCTGACATGGGCCTAGACAGTCAATTTCCCAGTTGCCCCAGGTCATGTGACTTGTGCTCTGATTAACATCAGTCACTCTTTACTGCTGTACTGCAAGTTGGAGTGTTATCACACCCTCCCCTTTCCCCCCAGCAGCCTAACAACAGAACAATGGGAAGGTAACCAGATAACAGCTCCCTAACACAAGATAACGGCTGCCTGATAGATCTAAGAACAGCACTCAATAGTAAAAACTCATGTCCCACTGCGCCATTACTAGGTTTTAAAGGGTTTGTTGGGGGTTGGGGTTTCACTTACTGATGACGGCTCGAATGTAGGAGCCGAAATGTTGTAATAAAGTCAAGCACACTTTTGTTCACCAAAGACCTTGGCGTGTGGTCTCATTTTTTATATTTGTAATCAGGGCCGCCATTAGGTGCCCTGTACAACACAAGTTTGCCTGTTTGTATGACTTTGGCTCTTTACGTGGCTTCAGGACTTCGGGTATGGCTCTTGCCATGACTTTGTTAGTTTGGCTCTTCTTGGGACTTCAGCAGTTCGAGAATTTGGCTTTTTGGTGGTTCAGGACTTTCGAAGAGGCAGCACGTTTTTGGTGCTGCCAAGGGAGAACCGGCTATGCTGCCAAGGGAGAACCGGCTATGCTGCAGTTTTTGAAATAGAAAAGTCCATTTAGGCCCGAGCCTGGTACACATGTACCCCCTGTGCCCCATGATGGCGGCCCTGGTTGTAATATTGGTGTTCAGAAAGAGCCAGCACTTAAGGATGGAACTGCTTTCTGGCAGGCTGTTGTTTCTCCTACTCAATGTAACTGAATGTGTCTCAGTGGGACATGGATTTTTACTATTGAGGGCATGCACATGCATGCATCTTTACAGTGCGGTCCGCAGTGCAGTTTTTAAAAAAAAGCCGAATGCCACGTAAATACACAAAGCACTTTTAAACGTAGGCAATGGCACACTAGGCAAGCATATTTACATGGCGGTCTGTTTTTTTTTTTTTTTTTTTAAACTACTTTGTTAAAACAAATGGGTGTCCATGCCCAGAGTGCTTTTCTTGCATCTACCAGGGAGCCGTTATCAGGTTACCTTCCCAATATTCTGCTGATGGGGTTGATATCACTCAAACTTGCAGTACAGCAGTAAAGAGTGACTGAAGTTTATCACACCACAAGTCACATGACTAGGGGCACCTGGGAAGCGGACAAAAATGTCCCCATGTCAGGGTTCAAAATACAATATAAAAAAAACCCAACATTTTCTCTCTTGAAAAACAGATTTCAGTACAGAAGTTTGCTGGATCACCACTATTAATGGATGCATTTTGGAAAAAAAAAAAAAAAAAAAA
>CM044442.1:127961699-127977298 GCA_024363595.1 Xenopus borealis
CACAGTCGCCGACTGCTCTACAGGGAAACAAACAAAGCTGCTGGAGTTCTACATGGCTGGAGATAGATTTCTTTTTCATTAAGGAAAATAAAATGGGATTCAAATTTTTTGCCTTTCCTTTAACGGAAAATAAATACTTTGACCAGCCTTTCATCTCTTTACAACCAAATAAAATGTTGCTTAATAAAATAAAATGATATAAATACAGTATAAAAGAAAACATTATTCTAAGGAATGGGGAAAGAATTCTAGAATACTGTATTTAGCTGGCCATACATACAGAGAAGCCAAACCTGGGGTGGGCAATATCGTTGTGGGTCCTAGGGCCCATTGATGGGATCACAACAAGGAGAATATGGGCAGGCAGATCAATGAGCAGATGTTTCCCTTTGTTTATCCAGTATGATTGCACTTGGCATAACTGTGTATAAAAGTACGGTAACTGTGTATAAAAGTACCGTACTTAGCATGCAAGTTCTTTATAGTGATGTACTTTATCCTCTCAGGCTAACCTTGTTGTTAATGGGTCATGAAGCACTTGCATTCTCTGCAGAATTCTGCTTAGTACAGGGAAATACAGTGATTTATGGTATCTCTCAGAGCAGGCTACAGCAAACATAGAGGGCAGCTCCTGCAGGATTGTGCTTCGTGTATTTTGCCATTTCATTCATTACCACGTGGCCTTGGCTAGATAAAATGTTGCCATAATACCTGTTGAATCCTTTAAAGTGGTGGCTCATCTTTCAGAAACCTTTTACTATGTTATAGACTGGCCAATTCCCAGCAACTTTTCAATCGGTCATCATTTTTTTTTCTTTGGCATGGTTTTTGAATTTTAAAAATCCCTTTCTTCTTCTGACTCTCTCCAGCTATCAAATAGGGGTCCCTGACCCCATATAAAAAAAAAACAAATACTCTGTAAGGCTACAAATGTATTTTTATCGCTACTTTTTATTACTCATCTTTCTATTCATGTCCCTCCTATTCATATTCCCTTCTTATTAAAGGGATACGGTCATGGGTAATAATGTTTTTTTTTTTTTCAAAATGCATCAGTTAATAGTGCTGTTCCAGCAGAATTCTGCGCTGAAATACATTTCTCAAAAGAGCAAACAGATTTTTTTATATTTAATTTTGAAATCTGACATGCGGCTAGACATAGTCAATTTCCCAGCTGCCCCAAGTCATGTGACTTGTGCTCTGATAAACTTAAATCACTCTTTACTGCTGTACTGCAAGTTGGAGTGATACCCCCCCCCAGCAGCCTAACAACAGAACAATGGGAAGGTAACCAGATAACAGCTCCCTAACACAAGATAACAGCTGCCTGGTAGATCTAAGAACAGCACTCAATAGTAAAAACCCAGCATCACTATTAACTGATGTGTTTTGAAAAAAAAACATGTTTTCCCATGACAATATCCCTTTAAAATCAGTGCATGGTTGCTAGGGTAATTTGAATCCAAGTAACCAGATTTCGGAAATTGCAAACTGGAGGGTTGCTGCATAAAAAAGCTAAATAAATAAAAAAAACACAAATATTAAGAAATCACTCTCTGTCTACATCATACTAAAAGTTAATTTAAAGGCAAACAACCCATTTAGCAGCTATTGGAATACAATAGGTGTGTTATGGGATGAGATAAGCAAGGATCTAGCCTGAGAATTCCCCATTCTAGCCTGAGAAATACATTTTACATTGTTGGAAACTATGTTATTCTTCAGATATTGTACAGCCTGCTATAAAGTACAGTTTGTAGCATAGAATATAATTATATTGAACATGTCTAAAACGTTTCCCCTGCCCATATAGCTATATCACTTTCAGGTAGGGTTGGCACCTTTTGCCGTGGCTAAACCCTGACATGGGGGCGGGGCCCATGACGTCAGTGGGCGGACCCGTGACGTCAGTGGGCGGGCCCGTGATGTCAGTGGGCGGGCCGATCGCTGCTTCAATCAAGCTAATCCCGCCCGGTTTTCCTTATTTGGAAAACCGGGACGGAAGTAATGACCCGGGCAGCCCTTCAAAATACTGGGCTGTCCGGGTCAAAACCGGACAGGTGGCAACCCTACTTTCAGGCTTAATTTAATCCATCTTTTGTGTATAGTAAGTGAAAATAGTGTATGTGTCTAAGGAAAATTACACCTAGTTCTGAACAGTCCTCCGTCCATTTCTGTACTCAAACCCAAACAATGAAAATCTTGCTGCACATTTTCTATTCACACTTACAGTATATAAAAAGCTTTTATGCATGATCAAACTCAAGGCTACGTCTCAAGGTCACTATATAAAAGGCATATGTTATTTTTAGCTATGTGCTGTATAAGACACATAAGGAGTCACACATTGACCTACATGAAGTTGAACTGAGCACCGAATGCAGTATTTACCAATGGGTGATTGAACATTAACTATTAAAGCAAAATATTCTTTGTTTTCTAAATAACATCTGTAGAGGTATGGTACCTCAGATCCAGAAGGTTGACAAAATGGGGTTTTCTGTATAAGGGATCTCTCTGTCATTTATTTATACCTCAAGTCTACTAAGAAAATTATTTAAACATTAAATAAACCAAACAGGCTTTCTTTGCCTCTAATATTGATAAAAATATCTTAGTTCTGATCAAGTACAAGGCTCACACTCCCTTCCCAGAGACTATTATCCTACTGTTACTATAGGCACCATCTCTCCCTACTATACCTGCTATCCCACAGTCACACTCCCTTCCCAGAGACTATTATCCACTGTTACTATAGGCACCATCTCTCCCTACTATACCTGCTATCCCACAGTCACACTCCCTTCCCAGAGACTATTATCCACTGTTACTATAGGCACCATCTCTCCCTACTATACCTGCTATCCCACAGTCACACTCCCTTATCTCCATTGCTAGTATAGGCTCTATCTCTCAGGCTGTGCAGTGAAGAGTTAAATGTAGAGCATAACTGAACTTTCTGATAATGTTCTTATCTATAACTGCTGTTCAGTGAGGCCCCACTTTGCATGGAGATGGGGCAGTAGCCTCAACTTGAACCCTCCCAAAGAGGAATCTGCTGATGAATGGGGAATAAGACTGGTAGAGGCAGCAGAATCACAGTAGTTAAAACATTCCCACCCTTATTTTTCTTACAGAAACACTAAAAGCACACTACCCCCATGCTCATAAGAAGAGAGCATTAAAATAAGTGACTTTAAGTGCAAAGACTCGTGAAGATTTGGGGAGATTTAGTCGCCTCTTTTAATTTCCTCACAGGGAAACTTCGGGTGACTTCGCTTTTCGGGGAGATTAGTCGCACGAAGAAGAGGTGATATGTCACTGGCAGTTTAAATCTCCCCAAATCTTCGCGTGTGTCTCTGCCCTAATATGAGACTTCTCTCTCTTCTGCACAGCATGTACCCAAGTGATACTTCTCCCTGACTCGGGCTGAGATAACAGATTTATGTGTTAGCTACAGATAATGCTCCCTGGAGTTACAGATAAATAACATGTTGTTATGCTGGAGTGTCTATCTCTGCCTACACGGCCCTGTCCTGCATTATTTCTAAATAATATGTATCATTTTAGAAGCTCAAGCCTACTTAGTAACATCCATGTGCAGCCTCGTGGGCTTGTTTGTTTTCAGCACTATTAAGACTCATATTAAAGGGATCCTGTCATGGGAAAAAATTTTTTTTTTTCAAAATCTATCAGTTAATAGGGCTGTTCCAGAAGAATTCTGCACTGAAATCCATTTCTGAAAAGAGCAAACAGATTTTTTTATATTTCATTTTTCTGACATGGGGCTAGACATTTTGTCCATTTCCCAGCTGCCTCATGTCATGTGACTTGTGCTCTGATAAAATTCAATCACTCTTTACTGCTGTACTGCAAGTTGGAGTGATATCACCCCCTCCCTTTCCCCCACCCAGCAGCCTAACAACAGAACAATGGGAAGGTAACCAGATAACAGCTCCCTAACACAAGATAACAGCTGCCTGGTAGATCTAAGAACAACACTCAGTAGTAAAACCCGTGTCCCACTGCGTACTATTCAGTTACATTGAGAAGGAAAAACAACAGCCTGCCAGAAAGCAGTTCCCTCCTAAAGTGCTGGCACAAGTCACATGACCAGGGCAGCTGGGAAATTGACAAAATGGCTTGCCGAATGTGAGATTTCAAAACTGGATATAAAAAAAACTGTTTGCTCTTTTGAGACATGGATTTCAGTGCAGAAGTCTAATGGAGCAGCACTATTAACTGATGCATTTAAAAAAAAAAAAAAACACGTTTTCCCATGACAGTTTCCCTTTAAATAAACATGGATGGTATATGCAACCCAACTGGTTTCTACAACAAGCCACATTCATGGAGTTGGTATTTATCCTGCCATGAATTCCCAGAGGTATTATACATTCATTTGGCACTGAATTTATCCTGTAGTGTATTTGAGGGTGTTCAACAGACATCATATATTCTGGGAATTACCAGGCCGTGTGTTCTGGGGTATTGTATGCGGAA
Source organism: Xenopus borealis (assembly GCA_024363595.1). NCBI lineage: Eukaryota > Metazoa > Chordata > Amphibia > Anura > Pipidae > Xenopus > Xenopus borealis. Next base: position 127,966,203 of record CM044442.1, read on the forward strand.
TATGCCCTGGGATGCTCTGAACAATTTTGTGTATTCGCTTTGCTAAACACAAAAATCACCTGTTCTTGGGCATATGTCCGGTCTGTGCTCTATCTGTTGTGTTGGTCTGTGTTTAGGGTTGCAACCTGGCCGGTATTACATATTTACCAGTAATGTGGTGGCTTCTAAATTTGAAATATCCTTACCAGGACCACCTATCTAAGCCTTTGCCATCCCCAATCTCCTCCCGATCCACCTTCTAGCTCTCCATTGCATCCGTTGCTCTGTCCCCTTTGACAACACCTGTCCCTTATCACTCCCCCCATTTAAATCATAACCTGATAGTTTCTTCACTCCCAGCCAGCCAGCAAAAAGAATTACAAAAAGTGGCAACCTCATCCATAGTTGAGTGTAATTTTTTTTTTTTTTTAAACTGTGCCCAAAATATGTTGGGTACTCTTTATCCATTTAAGGCTAATGCCAGACGGGCGGGAAATCAGCCTGTTCAAACCCACTAGCCACTTTTAGCCCCAGACTGCTAGCTGAATCCTATTCTGTGTTTGTTTCCAGAAGCCTTGTGTCGACTCTGGAGAGAATACTCATGGTGGATTTTGGCAAAGTAATGCAAGACTTTGTATTCTGAGCCAAAGCTGCCAAGGGTTTTATTGCGGAAGACAGACACAAGGCTATCGGATGTAAACAAAGAATAGGATTGTGATAGCGCTCTGGGGCTAAAATCGGCTAGTGGATTTCAACAGGCTGATATCGGCCCCATCTGGCCATAGCCTTAGGGTAACAGCCACTGACTGGTACCCACAACACCCCACCAGCTGATACCCATGACACCCCATCAGAAATGCAACCCCACTACTGCCCACTCATCCCTGTGCCAGTCACTTGCTTACTTACCCCCTGCCCCGCTGGCCACTCTCCCTACCATTTCTGCACCTCCCACCCACAATCCCCAGCCGAGGCAATGAGCCTCTGTTGCCTACCCCTGGTTTTTGCCTCTGTAGCAGCTTTAAAGGTGATTTAAAGCTCAACGCAAGAAGTAGGTATAAATGTTGTACATGATGTTTTGTGCTTGTGTACCAGCCCAAGGCAACCACAGCCCTTTAGCAGTAAAGATCTGTGTCTCCCCAGTAGATGCCCCAGTAGCTCCCCATCTTCTTTTCTACTGATTCACTGATTCACATGCTCTGTGCTGCTGTCTCTTACTGAGCTTAGGGACCCACTCACAATATACACCTGATAGTGTCATAGAAATATAGTCACAATATAAGGCTGATTAGTCATTAATACACATCATTAGAAACATCAGAATTTAATAATCAGCAAACCTGTAGCATCAGCTTATATTACAGCCAGGGAAGCTCATTTTCTGCTGCTGCTGGATAATTAGTGACGACCCCTAAGCTTAGCTTCTCAACAGCTGCTCAGAGCCCACTGAGCATGTGAGTGTCACAGACACTTTCCAAGATGGTGACCCCCTGTGACAAGTTTCAAGTCCTGGATCATTGCTGCTATTGACAAGCTGAAACTTTAGCCTCCTGCAATAAGTTCACTTATGGCATTTTTAGACATATTCATTTTTAGGGTTTATTTCTCCTTTAAATCACTGATGACTGAGGTCTCCTACATTTTCTGTTGGTTTCTAAAATCACTCACCAACTTGTATTTGAGCAGGGCTGGTGCAGAACATATTTAAGAGGAGGGTTTGCACGCAAGTGTACTGTTTGCAGGCAAAGCCCTGATGTACCAGAGATTTTATTGGCTGTACAAATATCCATTAAAACTACTGTTTAACCAGTTTGTATAATTAGGTATTAACAGGTGCATTAAAGTGTTATCTCTGCTCTGAACAGAGAACACAGTATAATCACCGCTGATGTAATAGTTCCAGATGAGTGGAGATAGCAAACCTCTTTCTGTGGAGCCGTTCAAGCTGCTCTGTATAACACCGTCCTAATATTCCAGTGCTAGCAGCTAACACTGAATGTTTAATCCACTGCACCAAGCAATCAACAATGATTTAGTAGAGCATCGTGTTAAGATGATTTATTCTGTTAAGAAGATGGGAATGAGAACCATGCTTTCTATGGGGTATATTTATCAAAGAGTGAAGTTAAGGAACTTTGGAACGATTGCTGTCAGGGGCTGAACATCGTCTGATCTGTTCTTTTACTACTTTATTTAGTAGCAGGTCGGGAGATGTGCTAGTCCGATCGATCGTTTGAACGATCGGATCTTTGTGTCTATGGCCAGCTTTAGGGAGCTGTTATCTGGTTACCTTCCCATTGTTCTGTTGTTAGGCTGCTGGGGGGGGTGATATCACTCCAACTTGCAGTACAGCAGCAGTAAAGAGTGACTGAGTTTTTCAGAGCACAAGTCACATGACTGGGGGGCAGCTGGGAAACTGACAAAATGTCTAACCCCATGTCAGATTTCAAAATGAAATACAAAGAAATCTGTTTGCTCTTTTGAGAAATGGATTTCAGTGCAGAAGTCTGCTGGAGCAGCACTATTAAAGGGGCTGTTCACCTTTGAGTTAACTTTTAGTATAATGTAGAGAGCGATACTCCAAGACAATTGGCAAATGGTTTTCAATTTTTATTGTTTGTGGTTTTTGACTTATTTGGCTTCTTATTCAGCAGCTCTCCAGTTTGTAATTTCAGCCATCTGTTGCTAGGGTCACAATCCCCCTAGCAACCATGCTCTGATTTGAATAAGAGACTGGAATATGAATAGGAGAGGGACTGAATAGAATGATAAGTAATAAAAAGTAACAATAACAATACATGTGTAGCCTTACAGAGCATTTGTTTTTTAATGGGGTCAGTGACCCATTGCAAATCATTAAAAAAAACTATGAAAAATAAATAATGAAGACCAATTGAAAAGTTTCTTAGAATTGGCCGTTCTACAATATACTAAAAGTTAACTTGAAGGTGAACCACCCCTTTAACTTAAAGTTTTCCCATGACATTAATCCTTTAATGATGGTGCCCTTTGGCCGTAGTGTGACAGTTACAGAACATCAGTAGTGTAGCGGCTTTGCATGGAGTGCCGCCTAATAATTGCCACTTTTTTTTTAACTCTTTACTTGATGACTGGCTATTAAATGCATCAATTGTGTCATATTTCTCCTTCGACCCTTTTGTTGCTTATCTATTTGATATGAACCAGATTTAGTCCTTCCCGGGAGTCTCTAACATTCCTCTGCCCCACGGTGTCGTTTATTCAGTCTCATACCAACCTCTTCTATACAATGATATTCAAGCATTAGGCAGATACTGCCAGAGATCTGGGCAATATGTATCAACTGACCCACTCACTAACAAGCAAAGTAACTTTCCATTCAGGAATTGTTTAGAATTAGAGTTTGAAAAGCTATGTCTGTAAATTAGATGGCACCAAACCTTTTTTGTCCAAATATACGGAACGCATATTAGGACATCCTTGCGAAAAAGCGCTGTCCTATATGCGCACTCGTAAGGCTGTTGAATGCGGCGTCCTATGTTTTTATACTCAACCTTTAGTAAGGGATCGGTCCTCGCTCATCCTTCTTTCGTATATTCGTATATTCTAATTTGGCCTCTTCGATCATCAAATACCGAATTATCGAATAGATCAAATGATCGGATATTCGATAATTCAATCATTCGATGATCGAAGGAATCAAAATTTAAAAACTGTTCGAATGCCTACTTCACCATATTGAACCTACTGAATTGCAATAAAAGCCTATGGGAACCCAAAAGCCTATGGGAACCCCCCCCCCCCCATAGGCTTCTGAGGCTAAGTCCTGCTCGAATACCATTCGTACGATCAAAGCGTTCGATCGTTCGAATCGAACAAATTTTTCGTAGGCTCGAAGGAAATTTCACGATTTTTCCGTGAAATCGAACAATCTGTATCCGATCGTACGAATTCATCGAGAAATCGAATAGCGAGCAAAATGATAGCCTAAAACAATTCGATAAGCATTCGATGGTCGAATGCTTATCGAATTTCGAGTAAAATCGAGGAGATTTTGGGGAAGAAAAGTAAATTTGCCCCCTAGTGTGGATGTGCAGGAAAGCTCAAGAGAACATTCCAAAGGAAAGACCAAGACCACCAAATGAACAGTAGGAAAAATACTAAACAGAGTCAACTAGATTAAGTCAGTTCTGGAACAGGAATTGCTGGTGAAACAGAGAATAAATGGGCTTTTGTGCTCCTGCTGGCTGTGATTGATCATGTTTTCAGGAGCTTGCCAGGTGTTGCTTTACTTACTAGCCACAAAACTGCTTTTTATCTTCAGACCTGATAACTCTTGTTTGGACAGTGCTGCAAAGTACAAATAGGACTTAACAGGAGCCATATGGTTCCAATAAATGTGCTTTTCATGGGATGTAGACTCAAAAGAAAAAAACTGAAGAACTCGGAAATGGTCCAAATGCGATTATGAATGTTGTGCTTCTACCTTACCCGAACCTTAAAAATAACTTTGTTTTGCAAGCAGTAGAAAGTTTATGGTAAAGGTGCTGATAATAATTAATGTTTCAGAAAAGTTACTGGGGATTTATCTTTAACCTTGTTAATAGCAAGAAAAAATAATGCACATGAATTATATACATAGAACATATGGAGTTATAAACATCACACACATCAATAAAGGCACAAAAAGCTGAGGAAGGTCCTATGCAGAAAGAGCTTACACTCTAAAAGGAAGGGAGTAATACACAAGGTGTGGGAGTGGGCAAGATCGAATTAAGTGGGTGAGAAATGTGGTAATGTATAAAGTTTTGCGTTTGGTTGTTAAGCAGAGTGAGGGTAGGCTTCTCTAAAGAAGTGGGTTTTAAGAGAGTTCTTGAAAGCAGAAAGGTTGGGAGAAAGTTGGACAGACTGTGGGAGAGAATTCCAGAGAAGGGGAGCAGCTCTTGCAAAGTCTTGAATGTGAGCATGTGAGGAGGTAATGAGAGAAGAGTTGAGTAGCAGGTCAGTAGAGGAGCGTAGTAAGCGGTTGGGTGAGTATATGGAGATTAGTTCAGAGATGTAGGGAGGGGCAGAGTTATGAAGTGCTTTGAATGTCAGGGTCATTTATTTGAATTTAATTCTGAAAGGTAGTGGAAGCCAGTGGCAGAATGGTATGGCAGAGGAGGAGCGGTTGCTGAGGTGTATAAGCCTAGCAGCAGTGTTCATTATGGACTGGAGAGGTGACAGTCTCTGACGGGGAAGGCCAATTAAAAGAGAGTTACAGTAGTCTAGACGTGATATAACAAGAGAGTGAATAAGAATTTTGGAAGCATCTTGGGTGAATGATTGCCTCCGCTATAATAATTCCATTTGCTTAGTTTAGAATAAAGACCCAATGCTCTGTCACCTTATTTTACACAAGGAAGTTTCCAATATATATATTGTTTTGATCTCTGTTCCTTGACTGTTGCCTGTCTCTGGCATCTGCTACTTTTCTGCCTGTACCGACCTCTGCCCATTAACCGACTATTCTTCGAATGCTGATTTTGTACTGTGCTACTGTTGGTTCTGACCCTAGCCTGTGACCCCGACTACATCTCTGATTCCTGATTTTGTACTGCACTGCCCGATTGGTATCGACCTGGCCTGACCCTCAACTACATTCCTTGTTCCCCTTCCTGCTTATACACATTCGGTTCCCTTGTCTTCCCAGAACTCTTCCCCTTTGTCTTCTCACTTTAAGACCTGTTAGTATCCGAGTAGCAGAGGGCTCCTCCCCAAGAAAAAGTGGGCTGTTATAGGCGGAAGTGTGAGCCAAGAATGGGACCTTGGGGTTTGTTTTGGCCTTTGGGATACCTGATGTTACAATAGGTTATATGGTAGATCTTTTATACTCCCTGGTGGTATTTCTAAATAGGTGGTGGGCACCTGTGAGTTACAGCAAAACAAACTGTAATACACTCTTTCCTGGTACTTACCCTCGACTCCATTGTCTATATAGTTCATCACAATTGGTGAGTGACCTACCATACCATTCTCCCTGAATTGTCTACCATCTTGGTAGGGGCTGCCAACCAATATCTCTACAAAAAGTGTCCAGATATTTTCACTTGATCAATTTGATGGGTGACGGTTGCATCATTTTAATGTGGTCCTAGCCAGATGGGTCTTCATAGACTTGCAGTGTGATAGGATTGGTGGCCATTGTGTGGATCCACATTGTTCTCACACCTCCTGCAGTTTATCCTCTCCCAAATGTATTTAATTTTATCTCCTCTTCCTCATAGACTGTTAGCCTTTAAACAGGGACCTCATTTTATCTGGGTATTGGAACTCCAACATTTGGCCAGGTTCTTTTAGCTCCTAACATGGTCACAGACACATTAAACCTTGTTGTATCAGACTCTATACTGTGGTTGAGGAGTTGCCAGTAGAGAAAATAAATCGTCACCCCAAATCTCAATATATTTGGCTGTTGTCCACTGCTTGGGGCTAGTGATGGGCGAATCTATCCCATTTCGTTTTGCCCAAAAATGTTTTTCTCTGGAAATTCACGAATCTCGCAGTCGCATCTCGTTTTTTGATGCGTTTCGACATTTTTGACACGTCGTTTTTGACGCGTCTCGGACCATTTATGACGCGTGTCACATTTTTTTGTCTCGCGACTCGTTTTTTTTTGACGCCTGCAAATTTTCACTGGCGTTTCGCGAATCGTGGGAATTCGCCGTGAATTCACGTCTGCCGAATAAATTCACCCATCACTACTTGGGGCCCTTTAGGAGGGGCAGCCATGCAAATCAGAGTATAATTTCTTCTTATTTTAGTGAATCCTTACAAAGCCAAGAATTCAGTGTGTTTGGCACTTCAGCCAGATATTCTCGTTCCAGTAGGTGCTGTTAGTCCAACCAAGCGTGCCATAATCTGAATGAAGTCCTGCCATTTGGAAAATTAACAAATCAGCAGAAAAGCTGTACAGATCTACAGTTTATTGTACCAAACTGATTTGTGCCCAACAAACTTTCAGAATTCCTGGCTGCAAATCATTTCTTCATGCAACAAATTTGTGCTTCATAGATAAAAAAGAATTTTGCATTGAAATTGAGATTTTTCTATATTTCATTTTCAAATCTGGCATGGGACTAGACATATTGTCAATTTCCCAGCTGCCCCAAGTCATGTGACTTGTGCTCTGATAAACTTCAATCACTCTTTACTGCTGTACTGCAAGTTGGAGTGATATCACCCCCCTCCCTTTCCCCCACCCAGCAGCCTAACAAAAGAAAAATGGGAAGGTAACCAGATAACAGCTCCCTAACACAAGATAACAGCTGCCTGGTAGATCTAAGAACAACACTCAATAATAAAACCCATGTCCCACTGCGTACTATTCAGTTAAATTGAGAACGAAAAACAACAGCCTGCCAGAAAGCAGTTCCCTCCTAAAGTGCTGGCACAAGTCACATGACCAGGGCAGCCGGGAAATTGACAAAATGGCTTGCCATTTCAAAAATGAAATGTAAAAAAATCTGTTTGCTCTTTTGAGAAATGGATTTCAGTGCAGAAGTCTGCTGGAGCAGCACTATTAACTGCATTTTAAAAAAAAAAACATGTTTTCCCATGACAGTTTCCCTTTAATGGGGAAATCCACTTAAATGCCTCCTTAAATGCTCTGCACTGCTGTTTCTGACTCCTGAAACTGTGTAGCAGAAGTCAGCTGATCAAAAGACTTGAAGGAAACCCGTTTTTTTACTACTCAGCAGCATTAAAATGTACAGACAATTTTAAAACTGTTACAAATGTTCAATGGTTGTTACTTGTACCAGATACTGGAGATTGCAGAGTCTGGAGCAGATTTTCAAGTTTATTATATATATATATTTGACATCCAGTCCAGACCTGACTAAATGTAGTAAATTGTAACAGTTCAGACTCTGCTCCTGGATCACTGAGCTGCCAGAATGAAACACCAGAGACTTGAACATTCAACTTTAAAGTAAAATTTTGGGAAAAAAATAAGAAATAAAAAAATGGAAAGCAACTGAAAAACAGTTTTTGTTTATGGTGAACAATCTGAACTGAAAAAATTATTTGAAGGTGAATAACCCCTTTAAAGGAAAATGCAACCCTTTTATTTAATACCCCTACCCCCCTACCCTAAATAGACCCCCTCCCTCCTCGCTTACCTGGTACACTGGGCAAATGCCCCTCATTTTTTTTACTTACCCCTAAGTGCAGATTCTGTCCTTAGGAGTTTCAGCATCATAAAAAATATACAAGGGAGCAGGTCTGATGCTTATAGCAAGGTTGTGTGTATGGGCGAGGGGTATACTTTTTAATTAGTCACATGGTGCACTAAGGGACTGTGTAAAATGCCAGTACACTAATACAGGGGTCCCCAATCTTTTTTGGTTTGTGAACTGGTGCCAAGGCAAAAAAAATTTCAAGGCACAGGGAGGGTGGTAGCCGTGGCCAGGGGGGTCGGCAGGGGGTCCAAACCGGCCATGCTGTCGTTCATGCCAGTGTCCAATTCATTGTGCCTCGTTAATTGCGGGCTAAGCTTGATGGCTCAGTTCAGGACTGTCCGCGGCCCAGTACCAGGGGATCCCTCTCCTAATACACAAAAAATTACGCACTTATCAATGTGTGTACTGATTTTTTTTTTTAATCCAGGAACTTACTTGATGCTTGAATTTTTTAGCAGATCATGCATGGTCTGTAGTACTGTACAATAACGGTGTTCATGTGGGAAACTTGCCTGTTGGTCTAGTGAGGGTGTAGTGGGGATGCTCACCATGTCCCAGGGCCGCCAGTAGAAATCACGGGGCCCCGTACAACAAAATTTTTGGGGCCCATCCCAGCCCCAAAAGGTAGCCTAGAACTATTCGATTCACATTCGAAAATCGAATGCTCATCGAATATCGAATAGAAACAAATTTTTTGAGGGGAATAATAGTAAATTTGCCCCTTGGTGTATGCGCAGTTGTTTGGGAGAGGCCGCTCTGATTCTGAGGTAGACCAAAGAAAAAAGGATGGCACCCATGAAATCCCAAGGACTGAATCTCAACTTAGGGGAAAATAAAAAATTAGGGGCATTTGCCGGGGTTACTAGGTAGGCAAGAAGGAGGGGAGTCTATTTAGGGTAGGAGGGTAGGGGTATTTAATAAAAGGGGATACATTCTCCTTCTAGCTAGGTTTCCATTTGGAATTCAGCTTGGCCCCTTCTGTGGGGATCAGCTTGCCTCCCGTCATTTTTTAATTCCCGCACCAACTGATTTATTTCCTCTAAGGAACAGGAAAGTTGCAGCTCTTCATTCATCCAATAACAGGTTCCTTGGTGGAAGAGAAAACACAAGGGTTTAGGCTGGGGACAGACAGGGATATTCGGGGAGATTCTGTCGCCTGGCGTTTAATAGCAGGCGACGATCTCCCCGAACTTCCTTCTCCCTGTCCGTCGCTAGTTGAAATGACAAAGTGCCAGCGCTGTGCACACGCGGCGCGGCGATTTCCGGAATCGCCCGAAGTTTCCTCACGAAGTAACTTCTCCCAGCCTTAAAGTGAAAAGTACACAAATTATCTTCTCTGTGTGCTACTCAAGATCAGGAGGCTGTTTCCACTATGAACTTTCACCCACATCCCCTCCACACATTTGTAGCTCTATCTGCTGTGACTAAAGCATTTTTTTTTTGCTGCAAAATGATCCCTTTCTGTGAAAAAGACACAATCTAATTTATTTGTATTACAACTGAAAGGGAATGTAAACACTGTTGTGTTCCATATGTTAACCCTGCTTTGCTACGCTGCCAATCCTGTTGTACTGCAGCTTATTATTAAGGGGGACTGTAAATATTAAGGGGGTCAAATTTTAGAGTAATGTGAATTTTTGAAAACTCTAATAAATATAATTTTACTTCCAAAATTCCATTGAACCCTCCCAAAAACTTGAATCGAATTCGAATCAAATTCAAATCCAGTTTTCTCCCGAAAAAACATTTGTGTCAACATTTTTTTTTATGATGCGCAACATTTTTTTCTCCCATTGGAGTATATGGGGCGTCATTTTCGAAGTGAAAACTGGCAAAAATTTGGCTCATAACTATTAACATCTTCAAATTGTTCAAGACACCTCTGTCATTGACATTGAATAGTCAAGTTAGAACTGTTTCCAGGGTCGAAGTGTGATAAATCTGACATTCGAATTCAAGTGGATGGTTTTAAAATCAATGTAAATTTGCCCCCAAGGGTTAATGCACTAGTCTCCAGGGCCAGTGGCCCAATAAATGCAAAATAATCCTCCAATGAGAATCCTGGCTCCAGGTTAGTTATTCCATACCTCTCAACTCTCCTATTTATTGTGGGTCAGTCCCAATTTCTACAGCTCAGCCCGCAGTCCCTGATTTTATTAAAAAGTCCTGGTTTTTTTGGGGGAAACTAGCAGTTTAAAGGGATCCTGTTGTGGGAATTTTTAAAAAAAAAAATGCATCAGTTAATAGTGCTGTTCCATAAGAATTCTGCATTGAAATCCATTTCTCAAAAGAGCAAACATTTCGTTTTGAACTCTGAGATGTGGCTATACATTTTGTCAATTTCCCAGCTGCCCCAAGTCACGTGACTTGTGCTCTGATAAACTTCAATCACTCTTTACTACTGTACTGCAAGTTGGAGTGATATCACCCCTCCCTCCCCACCCAGCAGCCTAACAAAAGAACAATGAGAAGGTAACCAGATATCAGATCCCTAACACAAGATAACAGCTGCCTGGTAGATCTAAGAACAGCACTCAATAGTAAAACCCATGTCCCACTGCGTACTATTCAGTTACATTGAGAAGGAAAAACAACAGCCTGCCAGAAAGCTGTTCCCTCCTAAAGTGCTGGCACAAGTCACATGGCCAGGGGCAGCTGGAGGTGGAAGGTGGAAGACCAGAACCTGGGGTTTGTTCTGGGTTTGGGACAGTTCAAACAGCATAAAATAAAACACTTATCCACTTAAAAATCCGTCATAGAACCAATTACACACTGTAATAAACAGTGTCAACATCAAGCAACCAGTATCATGAATGACACTGAAGTGCTGGTCAGTGATACACTGGACAGTTAAACTTAAAGGAGAACTAAAGTCTAACTAAAGAAGTAGGTAGAAATGTTGTACATGATGTTTTG
>CM044442.1:127979755-128010286 GCA_024363595.1 Xenopus borealis
ATGGCTACACAGCAGCTTGTTTATATAAACTATAGTAGTACTTATCTGTTATCTACTGGAAATATGCTGACTCTGATGGAAAAGTTATATGCACAACTTGGTTTAATTGAATCCTTGCTTTTCTCTGAAACTCATTTATACTGATACAGTTCATTTTAATAATTAAAAAAAAAAGGGAAAGACTTTTCAATCATGGCATCCGGCAAGCTGTGCATATCCCACATCAGCTTTTTGTAGCCAAATAGATAAGCCCCTCCCCCCCGAGATTTAAATGATTGGTTGCTTGCAAGGAAAAATTAAATGTAATAAAATTCCTAGGGGGTAATTTGCGGAGACCCTGATGTAAAGGGCGATATTCAGAGTCAGATATGTTTACATTTTTTGAGTAATTTAGCTTTTTATTCAGCAGCTCTCCAGTTTGCAATTTAACAATCTGGCTACTTGCGTCCAAATTCCACTAGCAACCATGCATTGATTTGAATAAGAGACTGGAATATGAATAGAATAGGCCTGATTAGAGATGAATAATAAAAACGAAGCACTGACAATAATTGTGTAGCGTTACTGAGCATGTGTTTTTAAGATGCGGTTCACTGACCCCCATTTGAAAGCTGGAAAGAGTCAAAAGGCCAATAATGTGAAAACTCTAAAGAATGAATATTGAAGATTAAATGGAAATTGCATAGAATTACCCGTTCTATAACTTAGAACTTTAAAGAAAAGTTAACTTTAAAAGCACTGGCTGCATCTGCAAGGGTTATAGTGCAGTATAAAGGTGCAAGGCAGCCTTGTTTATACCAGGGGGGTGAACTCAGGTCTCTGTGCTCCAATTCTGAATGCACAGATATGTCCCAATTCTTCCTTCTGAAAGTGGTGTAACTATACAGTAAGCAGACCCCCCAGCTGCTGGGGGGGGGGTCTTTACTGGTGGGTCCGATTGCTCTATAGTTATAAATCTTTCCTTACTCCCCAGGGAGGATGATGGGAGACATTAGAATGGGCTAGTAGGGGGTGGGATATGGCCAGTAGTGGGTGGGGAGTACGCAGGCAGGGGAGGGAATTATGCAGGCAGGGGGTGGGTAGAGATTTTGGTGCACCAGGCCCCTCCAAGACTTTTTGTGGGGGGCCCAGTACACACCAGTTATGCCACTGCAGATTATGCCAGTTTTTTGCACTTTGCACCCGACCCTGCAGGTAGTAAAGGACCCCCTTGTAACCCACTGCAACTAATTGTTTTCAGACTAGTGACCAGCAAATGCCTCTTGTATTACATTAACCCCAAAAGAGCAAATAATTGCAGGAAGGTGGTACAGGGGTTAGGATTACTGCTTACTGGGGTCATACGTTTGATTCCAGTGGAATTTGTTTTTCGGACTTGTGAAACCTCTGACTTTTTCCGATATGATGCCCGGAACCACGAAACCCAGCACAGATCAGGATATCAATGGGGCATCTGCCTTTGACTTCTACATGAACTCAGCAGGTCTGAGTTGGAATATTTTTTTATTCGGACTTTCAACTCCTTCCGAGTTTAATAAATCATGAAAAAAAATATGGTGTCCTCCCCAAACCATATACATAAGGGAGAATAGGCAAAATGAATCTAGTAGGCAATGCATGGCTGACACACACTAAACAGCTAATGTCAGTAAGATCCATATTTCCAGTTGACGTTAGTCTTTTATGAAGGGTATCAGGCGCATAAATATAGATAATAGGGGCAAAGTGATACAGGCTTGACAGAGACCCCAGGAGTTTCATAGAGAGAATCGGACATTAGTAGAATGTGCTGGAAGAACATGACCTCCAACATGCTGACACATGATTTAGGTTCTCTACACAGCAGGTTGGTTACAGGAACAGTATAGGGATGGGTCAGCCAATGAATACATGAAAAGGCATATTATAAACCCGCCTATAGAAACTGCAATCATGTGTAAATATTTTCTATTCATTCTTTTGTCCCTTCCAGGTGATTATGCAAAAGGAATTAGGTGTGAAACAGTGTAAAATCTCTGGTAATACTTTAAGCTTAGGCTAAAGCTGTTGAAATCCCCTTCAGTCCAGAAAGGGCCCAGGGTTTCTAGCTAAATCCCCCTAATGCTTTTTTTTTTGCTTTTATTCTAGGCTGCGGCTGCATGAGGAGAAACTCATTAAAGATAGAAGGCACCATCTAAAGACCTACCCTAACTGCTTTGTGGCCAAGGAAGTGATCGACTGGCTTATCGAACGCAAAGAAGCCTCCGATAGGGACACGGCAATAAAACTTATGCAGATAATGAATGATAATAGCATTATCCATCATGGTAAGTGCAGGCACGAGAGGGAATTGCTTTTCTTGTGGTTTCCATTTTCAGTAGATTGTTGGGAGTGGCTGCGTGAATTTAGGAGAGGATGAAAGGGCAGTGTAATTGGAAGCATCCACCAAAAGGCTTAGACAAAGATGGCAGAATCAAAATTCTCCTTTGTTTAGTTCAGTGGTTCCTAAACTGTGTGCCTGCCCCCCTAGAGCCTTAGTTGGGGCACCCAACCTGAAGGCATCTATAGGACATAGTTGATTAGACTGTTTACGTTTAAATGTTGGGGAGCAATGCAAGCATGAAAAAGTCAATGTCAAATAAGGGCTGTGATTGGCTGTTTGGTAGCTCCGATATGGACAGCAAATCCATAAGAACCTCCGTTTGGCAGTAAATCTGGTTTTTATGCAACCAAAACTTTCCTCTAAGCCAGGAATTTAAAAATAATCACCTGTTTTTTTTTTTTCAATTGGGGCCCCATTCTACTTTTTTGGGAGGTATTAGCAGTTGGCTAATAGCTGAAGGATGGGCCCTGCTAACTGGTTAGTATGGAGCTCAACAATTATTGATGGCAGCCCTGTTGATGAATGTCCTAGAATGTGCCATGTATCATAGAAACAACTTGGTCACTTTTGGCCAAAATTCTCCATGGACAATAGTGAAAATGAAGTTTAATCAGTATAAAACAAACAGGATAGTTGCCAGTCGGAACCATTATAGTGGAATGAACAGACCCTGGGGGGGTAAATCCAACCCTAGGTTTGAACAACGCATAGTTTATGAAACAGCATGTGACACAGGAATGCTAAAAGAAACAGTGGGGGTCATTTATAAACTTCGCGCAGGGCAGATTGGTTCACAGAGTGAACATATTTGCCCTGCGCCTGGTTATATTTATAAAGCTGAATAAGAGTGGGCAAACAGATTTGCGAATTTGTTTTTCACATTGTGAATGTCTATAGGAGCAAAAATCACAAATTGCGAGCACTCTGCGCCACAACTTTTGTGGCGGAGAAAATATTTGCAAAACTGTTTCGCAAATTTAAGTTACTTTTAACACTATTTTCGTGCAAAACAACCTCGCAAAGTGCCTGTACTCACACAAAGACCCGTCTTGTTTGTGAAAATTCATTCACAATGCGAATTCGCAAAAACCAGTAAGACGGGCACAGCAGTGCAATATTGTAGCGTTCAGGAAAAAGCATGTACAAAACTACCATTTGCGAACAATTATGCGCTGCGCGAACTTTATAAATGACCCCCACTATATCTATCATCTATCTGTCAGCTTAACTACAACATCAACAACTCTGACATCCCTCCCTTTTGTTTCTGTGCAACAGTCTGCGACGAATACAAGGAATTCAAAGATCTCAAGATATTTTACCGTTTTCGGAAAGATGACGGAACACTTCCACTGGACCAAGAAGTCAAGGTGTTCATGAGAGGACAGAGACTCTATGAAAAGTATGTCTCAGCATTCACTCAAGCAATAATAATAATAATAATAAGGCAGAAAAATAAGCCAGATGGTAAATTTACATATATTACATTTTATTATGTGTATTCATTCATTATAAAAAAAAAAATCTTTATTATCTTTTAATGAAAAAAGGGCAAATGAATGATCTGGAAACCGTTTATCCATTACAGGATTTTTTTACTTTTAATTTGTAATAATAAAACAGTACCTTTACTTGATCCCAGCTAAGATAAAATGAATCCTTATTGGAGGCCAAATAATCCTGTGGGGTTTAGTTATTGTTTAAATTATTTTTAAAAAGACTTAGATATCAAGATACAAACTATGGAAAGAATTTTATCTGAAAAGTGCCAGGTCCTGAGCATTCTGGATTTACATTACTTCCTATCTTTCCCCTTGGAGCTGGGCCGCCATTAGAAATTATGGGACCCAGAACAGACAGTTAGATCCAATATATCTTATAGGTGACATCATGTCTCTCTACATGTAGGAGTTGGGTGTCAGATATTCATTGACAGTTAGATCCAGTATATCTTATACGGGGCTCCTTTTGCCTAGAAGATGTATTAGAGCTCACTCTATTAAAATCACCAGACATGTCTCTCTACATGCAGGAGTTGGGTGTCAGATATTCATTGACAGTTAGATCCAATATATCTTATAGGGAGGCATCTTTTGCTTAGAAGATGTATTAGAGCTCATTCTATTATCACCAGACATCATGGGGCAGATTTGCTAAATTCATGTGAAGGATTTGAAGTTCGATCCAATTTTCAAAAAGTTTTGAATTTGAATTTTCGAATATTTTTGAAGACCAGTTTGACCAGTGAATTTTGTAAATTCGATTGAATCGAATGATTCAAATAATTTGAATAAAAATCTATTAGAATATTCGACTGTCGAATTACGTCCCCTTTAAATTTTTATTCGACTGCCTAGTTCGTCAGTTTCAACCTACCAAATTGGGATTCAAATCGAATGGTTAAAATCGTTTGATTCGATCGATTCAATAATTTTATCGATCAATTGAAATTGTTCGACCAATCAAATTGCGGTAAAAATTATTCGAATTTGAAGGATTTTTATTCCCTACCTATTCACATGGTCGAGTTTCGAATTTTTTCAATTCGAAATTCGACCAATAGTAAATCTGCCCCCATGTCTCTCTACATGCAGGATTTGTGCAAAAGGCAGTTATTTTGTTAGATTTTGTTTGTACTGGAATCAGTTACGTGTATTTGAGTGAGCTCTAATACATCTGCTAGGAAAGGAAGCCCCCTATAAGAAGTATTGGATCTAATCTGACACCCAACCGCTGCATGAAGAGAAACAGATGCTGAGAGAGGAATAGTGAACATAAACTTGATTATTTCAGAAATAATGCAGACTGTTTAATTGATTGTATATACAAAGCTTCTTATTTCAGTACGATGAAGCTTATATTACATTTTCATTTTCGCAGTAGTTCCCCTTTAATGTGTGTGAATGTTTACTTAGTAGATAGAGATTAATCGCCAGG
Source organism: Xenopus borealis (assembly GCA_024363595.1). Taxonomy (NCBI): domain Eukaryota; kingdom Metazoa; phylum Chordata; class Amphibia; order Anura; family Pipidae; genus Xenopus; species Xenopus borealis. Next base: position 127,985,055 of record CM044442.1, read on the forward strand.
CGACTGAATCTCCCCTAATCTCCCTGTCTGCCCCAGCCCTTATAGGTTCAATTTCTTCAGGCCTATCAGGAGTAGGAAAATGTCCTTCATCGAATGGAGCTTCTACAAAGTCATACCTATGATCCTTTTAGCCTTTTGAGAAGCATTTATCTAGATATGCAAATCACGGCTGATACATTAGATAGCTTTAAGAAGGGGTTGGATGGCTTTTTAGCAAGTGAGGGAATACAGGGTTATGGAAGATAGCTCATTATACAAGTTGATCCAGGGACTGGTCCGATTGCCTTTTTTGGAGTCAGGAAGGAATTTTTTCCCCCTCTGAGGCAAATTGGAGAGGCTTAGGATGGGTTTTTTTTTGCCTTCCTCTGGATCAACTAGCAGTTAGGCAGTTAAAATTAAAAAAAAAAAAAAAAAAAGGTTGAACTTGATGGACGCGAGTCTTTATTCAGCTTAACTTACTATGTTACTATGTTACCTACAGGCACCTTGCACAAACACCACACTAATGTATTTCTCCCCCTAGAAGTGTTGAACAATAGATCCTGCACTCCAGGTAGGGGAACAATTTTATTTTAGCCAGAAAATGCCAGAGTGCTATGCCGCCCGCACACCTGGATCGAGCTCCCAGTATGGTTTTGGTCGAACCTGAACATAATTTTCTGGCTTTATCACTATGCACAGGCATATGACTTAGAATCAATGTAGGGGTTCAACCAATCCTTTGTTACACAGATACACATAATGAGCATGTGTAATGTCCCAAAACAGCAGCCTGGACAGGGCACTAGAGTCCTACGCAGAACTAATTTTTGAAACCCAACCAGGGCCCGTATCCTTCATTCCAGACCTGCAACCTGCACTTTTACCCGACCCTCCCCTGCCTTATCCGCAAAGAAATGCTGTGTTTCCTTTAACAGAGGACTCAGAGCAGCAAAACTTTGTGGGTTTCCTGGTGTATTTATATAGACCCTTTTGATAAAACTTACTTAATTCTAGCCCTTCCTACTCCTTTAAGTACACTTTTTGTGGATAGTGGATCTAAGATCTGATATATATATATATAACATGAGAAATATAAAACAGAGGTCACTTATATGTGAAATAAGACACTCAGATACGCTTCCCATAGCCAGCCTTTAAAGCTTGCTTGAATCAACGGCTCGTTTGGCATTTCATGCACAGAGAGCACTTTCATTGTTCCAATAAGGCTGAATAACACACACATTTTTCCCTGCCAGCCGGAGTAATCATAAATTATGTACCTGCAGAATAAAGGCAAAGCTTCTGAATAATTCACTGACAGCTCTTTATTTGCTGTTCACATTCCAGATTAAGAAATATTGCAGAGCCTTTCTCTTCTTCACTCTAAACAGAAGCCAGGGATGTTTCCAGAAAGCACAAGGTTATTTCTGTTTAGCTACAATGAGCCTATGTGTAGGTTAACTACAGCAGGAAAAATAAAAAACAGAACTTAGCTTTCATGTGTTACATTAAAGGAGACGTAAACCCTAAAAATGATTATAGCTACAGATGCCATGCTTTATATAGTTACATAGTTAAATTGGTTTGATAAAAGACAAAGTCCATCAAGTTCAACCCCTCCAAATTAAAACCCAGCATACACACACACACTCCTCCACTCTTTCACACAAACCATATATGCCCATAGCTATACTAACTGTAGAGTTTAGTATCAAAATAGCCATTGATATTATGTCTGTCCAAAAAATCATCCAAGCCCCTCTTAAAGGGCAAAGAAATAAAATCCCATTTTTACTTTCTTTAATGAAAAATAAATCTATCTCCAATATACTTTAATTAAAAAAATGTGTACCGTTTTTATAAGAAACCTGACTGTATGCAGTAAAATTCTCCCTTCACTTAGTGCTGTGGATAGGAATTGTCAGACGGTCCCTAACTTCTGGCAGGGAAACAGGCAGGAGAGCCCTCGCCTTACTTCCCAGCCATGCAGAACAGCTTGTGGTGCAGTAAGTTCATGTTTATGTTTAGGATACAAAATACAGCATTTCTAGCCTTATTCTATTTTACACTTTCCTTGTCCTTTAAAAGCATCAACAGAATCAGCGTCACAACATCACCTGGCAGTGCATTCCACAACCTCACCGTCCTCACTGTGAAGAACCACCTACTCTGTTCCTTTAAATGAAAGTCCTTTTTTCTAGTCTGAAGGGGTGGCCTCTGGTGATCCTCTTTATGGGTAAAAAGGTCCCCTGATATTTGTCTATAATGTCCTCTAATGTATTTGTAAAGTGTAATCATGTCCCCTCGCAAGTGCCTTTTTTCCAGAGAAAACAACCCCAACCTGGACAGTCTCCCAGTCTCATAATTGAAGTCTCCCAGTCTCATCCCTCTAACCAGTTTAGTTGCACTTAGTCTCTGCACTCTCTCCAGCTCATTTATATCCCCCCTAAGGACTGGAGTCCAAAACTGCACTGCATACTCCAGATGAGTCTTACTAGGGATCTATAAAGAGGTAGAATTATGTTTTCATCCCTTGAGTTTATGCCCTTTTTTATGCAAGACAGAACTTTATTTGCTTTAGTAGCTACAGAATGACACTGCCCAGAATTAGACAACTTGTTATCTATAAAAACCCCAAGATCCTTCTCACTTAAGGAAACTCCCAACACACTGCCATTTAGTGTATAACTTGCATTTATATTATTTTTGCCAAAGTGCATAACCTGCATTTATCAACATTGAACCTCATTTTCCAGTTTGCTGCCCAGTTTCCCAACTTAGACAAATCACTGTGCAAAGTGGCAGCATGCTGCAAGGAACCTATAGTTCTGCACAATTTAGTATCATCTGCAAAAATAGAAACCGTACTTTCAATGGCCACATCCAGGTCATTAATAAACAAATATAAAAGCAAGGGACCCAGTACAGAGCCCTGCGGTACCCCACTAACAACACTGGTCCAATTAGAAAATGTTCCATTTACCACCACTCTTTGTAGTCTATCTTTTAACCAGTTCTCTATCCAGGTACAAATACTATGTTCCAGGCCAACATTCCTTAATTTAACCAGTAACCTTCTGTGTGGCACTGTATCAAATGCTTTAGCAAAGTCTAAGTAAATCACATCCACAGCCATCCCAGCTGGTACAGAAGCACAAAATGTCATGTACAACATTTCTATCTACAGCTTTAGTTAGGCTTTAGTTCTTCTTTAAATAGACGTGAAAAGTATTAGATGTATTAGAGCTCACTCTATTAAAGTAACCAGACACCATGTCTCTCTACATGCAGGATTTGTGCAAAAGGCAGTTATTTTGTTACATTTTGTTTGTACTGGAATCAGTTATTTGAGTGAGCTCTAATACATCTGCTTGGAAAGGAAGCCTCCCCAATGATATTCTGGATCTAGCAGTCGATGAATATCTTGACACCCACCTGCTGCATGAAGACAGAATGAAGAGAAACAGATGCTGAGAGAGGGATAATGAACATAAACTTGATTGTTTCAGAAATGGTACAGAATATTTAATTGGTTATATTTAGAAAGTTTCTTATTTCACTATGATGAAGCTTATATCAAATGGGAAAACGTTTTTTGTTTCCAAAAACTCCAGCTCCAGCACTGAAATCCATTTCTCAAAAGAGCAAACAGTTTTTTTTTAATATTCAGTTTTGAAGTCTGACATGGGGCTAGCCATTTTGTCAATTTCCCAGCTGCCCCGGTCATGTGACTTGTGCCAGCACTTTAGAAGGGAACTGCTTTCTGGCAGGCTGTGGTTTTTCCTTCTCAATGTAACTGAATAGTACGCAGTGGGACATGGGTTTTACTATTGAGTGTTGTTCTTTGATCTACCAGGCAGCTGTTATCTTGTGTTAGGGAGCTGTTATCTGGTTAACTTCTCATTGTTCTGTTGTTAGGCTGCTGGGTGGGGGAAAGGGAGGGGGTGATATCACTCCAACTTGCAGTACAGCAGTAAAGAGTGGCTGAAGTTTATCAGAGCACAAGTCACATGACCAGGGGCAGCTGGGAAATTGACAATATGTCTAGGCCCATGTCAGATTTCAAAATGAAATATAAAAAAATTGGTTTGCTCTTTTCAGAAATGGATTTCAATGCAGAATTCTTCTGGAACAGCACAATTAACTGATGCATTTTGAAAAAATTTTTTTTCCCATGACAGTATCCCTTTAAATTTTCATTTTCGCGATAGTTCCCCATTAAAATGTCTCTTTGCATTCTGAGAGCTAACCCCAGGAAAACTGCCCTCCTGCTTACACCTACAAAAGTATAGTGCTGTTGTAGTCATGTTATCACCACTGGGATCCTGGGAGGTTTCTACATCCAACCCCCAGACTCACATAAACATACGCTTCCTTGCTTCCATACTTGCGAATATTTCTGACTTCAATAAAAGAAGCTACTGTTCAGTCTCAGCTGGCTATAAATAATGTACTAGGCTGGCTGTGAGTTGCACTTATTTCATCTCTTTGAAAACACTAAATAAAAATGGAATCTTTTGAAATATAGATTTTATTTTTATTTTTATTGTGCTTTGTTTGCAGAATTCATTAGATTATTACTCGAGACACTAATCTAGAAGAATATTTCCATTAAAACACTTCTTAATGAAGTTTGGCCCTTTATTTACCTTCCTTGTGTTGCAATTAGTTATTGCCATTGTTTAGGTAATATGTATCTGCAATATAAATAGGAAAATGAACCCCCTACAGTTATATACAAGGATATTAGCAGCCACAGAGGAGGTTTGTGATACTACAAAGGCTCAAGGCTGAAGGATTAGCGCTTTTGTATAGCTAATGGGGATCCAAGGTGACTTCTAATATACTTATAATTGAAGGTATGGAGTATATATTATTTTAAAATACAGATTTCTGGTTCAGGCATGCTGCGTGTAAAGAGCAGGGACGCCATTACAACAAATTTTTGATGCCCGCCCTGACATCAAAGTCCCACCCCTGATCCCACCCATTCCACATCACAGTTAAAAGACCACACAGACTTCAGCGCCAAAAAAGTAAACCCCCCCCACACACGAGTTAGGAAAAGCTATTGATGGTCAGGGCCCCCCTTACAAGTTAAAAAAATTGGGGCCCCAAAAGATTTTTTTTTTAAAAAACATTGTTAACAGGGCCCCCTTACAAGTTAAAAAAATTGGGGCCCCAAAAAGGTTTAAAAAAAAAAACACTGGCACCAGGGCACCCCATACAAGTTAAAAAAAAGTGGGGCCCCAAAAAATATTTTTTTAAACAAATTGGTGGCAGGAGCCTATAGAATTTTAAAATAATAAATTGGTGGCCAAGGGATTTAAAAAACAAACAAACACACAAATTGGTGTTCAGTAGAATTGAACTCATTGCTTCAGGACTTTAATTTCGGCTGTTTTAGTGGCTTTGGGTCTTTATGCCGCTATGGGAGTTTGGCTGTTTGGTACTTCCGAATTTCGGATGTTCGGGACTTCACAAATGGCCGTAACTCTTCAGCGCTTTCAAGGGGGGCCCAGCTCTTTCTAAAGTGCCCAGGATACTTGTCCCCCTGTCCCCCTCCTGATGGTGGCCCTGGTAAAGAGGCTAGTGGAGAGGTTACACAGGACTAGAACTAGGGAAACAGAGAGGTTCCATTGACTCATAGTTGTGCTTCAGCCACACAGTGATTTGTATAATGTTAGTGCACACTCACATTTGTGTTTTATGCCTAAATGACAATCAAGTCATCACCCAGAGAGATTCTAATGCCATTAGTATTATGTAATATATAGGTAAATAAATGATCTTGTCCATATATTACAAGAAGCAGAGTTGGGAATTAAAGCAACACATCCACGCATTCACAAAGAATGTACTACTGCATTGGTGCTGCACTGCAACAATAGCACAAACTACACATGTGCCTACACATGAGCCATTGCTGTTTTTAAGATTTGTAGGCTCGTTGATGTGGTCCTCACCCTGATGACCAGTAGTTTAGTTATTGTTCCCGATATCACCCACTTCAAGGTCCTCGTCAGATGAGCAGATCTTTCAACGTACGACCATCTTAAGAATGGCTCTGCCCAGGGGCACTTAAAGGCACAAGTAGGACAAGGGCAGCAAGCCTACTGATGGGTTCCCAAAGCTTCCCCTATCTGCTTATTTAATATGCACACACATTTGTAATGTAACGCTAGATAACCTTGTGTGTATATATATATATATATATATATATAATATATATATATATATGTGATTAAGGGATTGTTTCCCCAAAACGCGTAGGGCATTGTATCCCGATTAAATCTGTTCCTGATCAGAGTGCCGTCTTTTTCTTGGATTTTGTGTATATATATATATATATATATATATATATATATATATATCTTTTAAAACCAATAGACTGGGGTGCGATGAGGCTGTGACCACTTTATTTTGCATATCACACATCCGATGTTTCGGCCCCCATTTGGGCCTTTTTCAAGGATATGTATATATATCGGATGTGTGATATGCAAAATAAAGTTTAATTAATAACGGCTAAGGAGTTCAGGTCTTTGAGTACATTTATACATAAAGCTGTTTTGCTCCAGCACCCGACAATTCAACAAGTCCAGATTGGATTGCGGTTGCTCAATATAAACTATCTTGATAAAGACCATCAATGGGGGTCTTTATCAAGATATATATATATATATATATCTTGATAAAGACCACATTGATGGTCGAAACGTTGATTCTAATAAAGCTTTATCATATTGCAAAAGTCCCTAGAGTGCAATAGCTTTTTTGAAAATTCTATATAATATTTCTGTTCGCACCAGGGCAGTATCTCCTTTTTAAGTGTGTGCAGCAGCCTTACGGACAGGATTAATAATCTGGTGGTGACTGGGTGCAGTTCAGGGATAACAAAGGGGGGGGGGCGTGGTCTAACTCTTTAATTAAGCTCAGACCATATGCCTGTACAACTTTGTTGTACAGATTAATTTAAAAAATGTTTTTTTAATTTTCCATGATAGGATAATGAATTCTGAAAACACACTTTTGCAAGCCAGAGAAGAGGACGGCATGAAATATGAACGGACGTTTGTGGCTTCTGAATTCATTGACTGGCTGATTCAAGAACAAGAAGCTAAAACACGTTTGGAAGCTGAACAGCTCTGCAGAAGGCTCCTGGAGCATGCCATAATCCAGCATGGTAAGGCACAGCGACTTTCATCATGGCCTTTGTTGCAGTGTATGGTTAATTCAATCCAGCATTGGACTGGGGGGTCAAGGGCCCACTGGGGCTGCTGCCTTAGAGCCCCCCATACCTTCCAGGGCCCTTTGCCTCAGCCATGAGGTGCCTTGTTTTCACTTGTTGCCACAGCTTTCATGGGGCCAGGGGGGAGGTCAGGGCACAGCACAGTGGGAGCGGGTCCGGGGCCTGCCAGGACGTTCTGCTGACTCTGTCTGACCCTGACGCAATCCCTAATTTAAAGTGGAAGACAAAAATTGAGTTGTGATATTTTTTTTATTTTACTCAGTTATAAAGTATTATTTTGTTGCCTTTGCAGACAGCACATTCCCTATGGCAGTAGCTCGCGAGCAACATGTTGCTCTCCAACCCCTTGGATGTTGCTCCCAGTGGCCTCAAAGCAGTTGCTTATTTTATAATTACTGGCTTAGAGGCAAGTTTTGTTTGGTCCTGCCAAACATTCTCTCCTGTAGGCTGCCAGTCCATATAGGGGCTACCAAAAAGCCAATCAGAGCTCTTATTTGACATCCCCATGGACTTTTTCATGCTTGTGTTGCTCTCCAACTCTTTTTTAAATTTAAATGTGGCTCACGAGCAAAAAAGGTTGGGGACCCCTGCCCTATGGTGTAGAGTACTGTAGTGGGTATTTGGCAGGTTGCAGGTAAGGATCTTTAGATACAGGTACGGGTGTAGGGTTTATGGCCAGTGGGATGGGACTTGGGTTTTTATCTCAAAGCACTTTCCACCTTTCTCCGCCATCGGAACAGAACCACTGGCAGGAATCACAGGGCCTCATACAATTGAGCATGGTCCTATCATTGCGGTCTCCATTGTGATGATCCCCCAGAATGGAGGTGAAAATCAAAAGTCCTGTGCACACACAACCACAAGACTTGAAGTCACTTATGCTTAATGTCAATAAAGCGCTGTAGAATATGTCCCCTTGCTCCTTATAAATAATAATAATAATGCAATGAATATATTTTTGTAAAGAAGATATAAAAACTCCAGTAGTTGCCAGAGAAAAAGATACATTAAAGAGGCAGTATACCCTAAAACATCTTTGCCAAAAAAGAGCGCATGAAATAGGACTTATGTTGACATTACATTCTTCCTATTGTTTTAATTTACTTCCTATTTTTTTTTTTTTTGGCCATTATAAGGCTGGTGGTACAGGCAACCAATCCCCTCGAAATGCTGTCCTGCTGGCAAGAATGCGAATCATTGGCAGAAAAGCATATGTATCGTTTCTGTTTCCTGAAGTCTTCCAAAATTGCCTCACATCGAATTCGAAGGATTTTACCGCAATTCGATTGATCGAATATTCGAATCGATCGATCGAATTTTTTATATTCGATCAAAGATAATGATACCCAATTCGGCAGCTTTGATCTGGCGAAGTAGGTGGTCGAATACAAATTTAAAGGGGACGTTATTCAACCATCGAATATTCGAATAAAGTTTTATTTGAATATTCAAATAATTTGAATTCGAATATTTGATGGTCGAATTTGCCTAATTTGCATATTCGAAGATTCAAATTTAATACAAATTCGATCGAACTTCGAATTCTTCATGTGAATTTAGTAAATCTGCTCCCTAATCTCCCCGTGCACTTCCACCCTAAGGATAGAGGCACAAGGGCAGATTCAGGGATATTTAAATTTTTGAATGCCTACTTCCCCAGATTGAACCTACCGAATACCAATAGAAGCCTATGGGAACCCCCCCCCCCCCATAGGCTTCTTTTGCAAAGACCTGCTCGAATACCATACGTACGATCGAACGTTCGAATTTTCGGAAGCTCGAAGGAAATTTCATGATTTTTTAGTGAAATTGAACGATCGGTATCCAAATGTACGATTTGAAGGAGAAATCGAATATCGAGGAAAAAATAGCCTAAAACTAGTCGATAAGCATTCGATAGTTGAATGCTTATGGAATTTCGAGGGGATTCGAGGGATTTTTAGGTGAATTTTAGTAAATTTGCCCCTTAGTGTCAGAATTAACAGTGCCATTAGATGTTTCTTAATTGAAAAAAATCGGCAAAAGGTATGTTCAGCACTAGCCCTAGCCATTCAAGTCATGTTGAAAAAGTGCTTAAAGTGAATAACAGTAGAAGAAAGCTTTGCAGCGTTGTTGGATAACTTCCCTTAGAAGTGGAACTAAAGTACTTTGCCTGCAGAGTCATTTTTCATTGCAGAGTTTTCATTACTCTGGCAGAATTGTACTGTAAACAGTATGAAATAAATTGCAACTCATTGGCAAACGACACTCTTTGGCCAGAGGCCAATATCTTTCCAATGTCTTCTTGGCTTGTCTCGCTGTGTCTTTGCTTGCTGTGGGGGATAACACATCATTTACCCTTTGTTTGGATTCTATAATCCGTTGATTCAGGACAAATGGTATGTTTAATAAGGACTTTCAGGAATTGTGGTTTCAGAAGCAGTGCTGGAAAGTCTAATGTTAATAGAGTTATTACCCAGGGTGCAGTGCACAGTGAGAATTCGGGACAGCATGCAGATGCAGAGCAACTTTAACATTTTATATAAGTGTTGCCTTTTGAAATACAGCTCCTATCCAGGGCCGCCATCAGGGGGAGACAGGGGGGACAAGTGGTCCGGGCCCGGGCCTGAAGGGTGGCCCGGCAATACTGCACTTCTCAAAAAAGCTGGGCCCACCTTAAAGGAGAGTGATAGTCCTGGGCACCGAAGTGCTCCTGTCTGTCCTTTCCCCAATGGCGTGCCTCCCTCATCGCTACAGCCCAGCCACACTAAGCTGGCACGCTGCACGCCGGTGCGGGCTCCGTCTACGCATATGCATGGAAGCATGCAGGACGGGCACCGCAGCAAGGGGGGTGTAGGGGGGCCCTGGACAGTAGTCCCGGTGGGCCCCGGGCCCCCCAGTCCGACCCTGTCTGTCTGTTCTTCCTCTAGCTCTTCTTTTGTTCTTCTTCCTGCTCTTCCTACTGTTTTTCCCCCTGTTCTTCTTCCTGCTCTTCCTACTGTTTTTCCCCCTGTTCTTCTGCCTGCTCTTCTTCTTGCTTCTTCCTTCTTCCTCCAATTTGGCTGGGGTGGATCAGGGGTGTGGCATGTGGAGAGGGGGCGGGATCTGGGGGTGGGACCCAGGTGGCCCCAAAAAATTTTTTTGTACAGTGCCCCATGATTTCTAATTGCGGCCCTGCTCCTATCACTTAATGACACCCAACAATTGTAGTTCAGCTATAAGTGAAGGTCATAGACAGTAGACATATATAGGTAGAAATAATGGGACCCTATAAAGTCTTCACTAGACCTAAACACTGCATTTGGTTCTATAGATAGAGAAGGAGGAGAGACCCTTGGATTATAGGTGCATACATGTATGTGCTCACGGACTGTTGTACCCAGGTCATTATGTTTATTGACACAGAGCTTGTACAGCACAAATGTACTTTGGATGATGTTTGGGCACCTCGGACAAGTACAAGATAAAGTGTTTACCTTGGGTAGCATTTAACAAGGCCACACGTTGGTGAGGGAAGTTTTGTGTTGTCAGTAATGATATTGCACCATGTAGAAAAATGACGTTAATTAAACGGAGAAGGTTTTAGGGAGAGATTCGCTTCAACATGCAGCATTATTTATTAATGCATGCAAATAAAATTCCCCGTGTGCTAGTAGAAGATAATATGATTGAAAGTGCAAATGCTGTTTTTGCAGCAGGGATCTGTTCTTAGCATTGGGCTAACACTAGTGCATTCATGGTATGGGGCATGTTACGGCAGATTTACATTTTTTAGGGGAACAGAGAAAATGGTGTAAAATTCAGGAAAATGTAAAATCAAGGAAATGTATTATGCATATTATATAGGTGGGACCGCAAACAACAATGTAAAATGAGGGAAAACTTAAAGGGATACTGTCATGGGAAAAAATTTTTTTTTTCAAAACACATCAGTTAATAGTGCTGCTCCAGCAGAATTCTGCATTGAAATCCATTTCTCAAAAGAGCAAACAGATTTTCTTATATTTCATTTTCAAATCTGACATGGGGCTAGACATATTGTCAGTTTCCCAGCTGCCCCAAGTCATGTGATTTCAGTCACTCTTTACTGTTGTACTGAAAGTTGTAGTGATATCACACCCTCCATTTCCCACCCCAGCAGCCTAACAACAGAACAATCGGAAGGTAACCAGATAAAAGCTCCCTAACACAAGATAACAGCTGCCTGGTAGATCTAAGAACAGCACTCAATAGTAAAAACCCCTGTACTACTGTGACTCCCTCAGTTACATTGAGAAGGAAAAACAACAACCTGCCAGAAAGCAATTCCCTCCTAAAGTGCTGGCACAAGTCACATGACCAGGGGTATCTGGGATATTGACAAAATGTCAGATTTCAAAACTGAATATAAAAAAAACTTTTTTGAGAAATGGATTTCAGTGCAGAATTCTGCTGGAGCTGCACTATTAACTGATGTGTTTAAAAAAAAGTTTTCCAATGACAGTATCCCTTTAAAATCAGGGGATGTAAAAAAAAAAAACATGGGGTTTTCCTCATAATTATTCTTCTGTAATTTAGATCTTCACACATTAAGTCTACTAAAAATGAATCTAAACATTAAATAAACCCAATAGGCTGGTTTTGCCTCCAATAAGGATTAATTATATCTTAGTTGGGATCAAGAACAAGCTACTGTTTTATTATTACAGAGAAAAAGTAGCTTTTTAAAATAATTTTAATAAATCTGGATTATTTGGATAAAATAGAGTCTATGGGAGACGGCCTTTCCGTAGATCGGAGCTTTCTGGATAACAGGTTTCTGGATAATGGACCCCAAACCTGTACAGTATAGAATGAGGCCTCTGTGAGAGTCAATAATAATAGTAATAATAATAATAAGCCTTGTCCTGAGATTAATGATTTGCTAAGTATCCCATAGGAAATGCAAACACCAAATCACCGTCCATGTTTGTTCAAATAAAGTAAATAAAGGAAAGTAGGTTGTGTTTGTGGTGGTGGGGTCAAATATCCAAATGTTTGAGAATTAAAGAGATTTCTGATGTGCATCAGTGACATACTGGGTTAGGGCTGAGTACTCGCTACTGTTTTCCGTACTTTTGATCTTCATACCTTAGGTCTACTAGAAAATCATTTAAAATTATTTAAATCCAACAGGATCGATTTGCATCCAATAAGCTTTTATTATATCTTAGTTAGAATAAATGACAATATACTGTTTCATTACTGCAGAGAAAAGGGAAATCATTTTTAACTATTTTAATTATTTGATTATAATGGATTCTATGGGAGACAACCTTTGTGTAATTTGGAGCTTTCTGTATAATGGATCCCATACAACATTTCTAGCTACTTCTTTATTTAAGCTTTACTTCTCATTTAAAGCTACCACAGGGTATGAGCCTAATGGCAGTGGCACTTTCCATCTCGGCGGGTAGTTAGCAAAGCACTCTATTGGTAATCACTTGGACCCTGCAGGTACAGACCATCTTCCAGAAACACCTTGTGCTTTTAGAAGAAGTGACACCTTAGTGGGGTAATTCCAAAACTGGGAGATTGGAGCAGTATCATGGGGCTCAAATTGAAGACCAGTTCGGGATTTGAGGAGAATAATTATTTAATCTACTACATTCACCTGACAGCCCTGGATGAGACATGGGCCTTGAGTATAAGCTGGACCTCCAAGATGGATATGTACTATGAAAATCCTCAACATTTTTGGGAGTTTGTTTAGTTTTCCCTGTTGCCCCGGCCCATGTGGTTTATGTGTTCATTGCCCAAGTCTGGGCCCAAAAAATTACTATTGTATTTCCAGAGCACTTGGTTTTTTTTGGCATTTGTACATGTGAGCTGGAGATATTTCTCCATAGACGTCTATACTGTAGCATCTCCAGTGATGATCATGAATATCTTTCAAAGCTACTACATGGGAATATACAAACAAGCCTGTGTGGTAACAAGAGCTGATTTTGCATGAACAGATTTAGGGGTTAAGGCATGCAGGTCTCATAATTCTCAGTTCATTTTGGTTTATGTAAAGATCTTGTTTCCCTAATGGAAAGGTTTTGCTTCATTCATCACATCCAGATGTCACACAGCAGATGCAAATTGTCTCCCAGCAGCCTAGCCGAGAAACTTAGCCAAGCCATGATAGGTTCCCTGCCAGTAATAACGGATGCGGTGGTGGAAACCCAGTGCTTCTTTATGGCACCAGGGATCCTATAAATCATAAATTCACCGTACTGGGCTCACCTTTCACTTCAGATCTTACATGTCACAATGCATTAGGATTCTACTGACCATGGGGTATATTTATCAAAGAGTGAAGGTAATAGTGAAGTTCCGCCACTAGAGGGAAATTCCGCCTCTCTCCATTCATTTCTTTGGGATTTTTAAAGGCATATTTATCAAAGGGTGAACTTTCACTTCACCCATTGATGAATAGGCCTTTCAAAATCCCATAGAAATGAATGGAGAGCGGCGGAATTTCCCTCTACTGGCGGAACTTCACTCTTTGATAAATTTACCCTTATGTCTACTGGGTTTAACCAAATTATTTTATAACAGGGAGCATTAGTGACTATATCAGAGATGGGCAGTATCCCAATAATGAACCGTTGACAGCAGAGTGCACAGCTTCTTCCAGGAACTTGAGAGATAAATTCACGCAAACTGGAAGATGTGTAATATATTAATGGCTTACAGCTTGTGTACTAAATCTCCAAGGAGTGGGTTTTAGCAGCAACTCCCACAAAATCAATTACAGTAATGAGTGCACTAGGGTCAGGTACTGCATACCTAAGCAGAGCAATGTTTAGAAGCTGCAGGTAAGGGTGACCTCTACAGCCTCAATTATATTTAAAAGCTGTAAAGAAGGGTAACCACTATTGCCCATTTATGGGTTGTGCTTTATACAGATGCTGTGTCTGCAGCAGATGATAAGAAACATTGTTGCACCCCCAAAAATGGTTATAGTGATGCAAGTTGGTGTCTGGAGAAGAGACTGTAAAGGTGGCATTGTTTACTCTATATTGTAAGATACAATGATGTCAGGGAAGGCAATGCAGCAGTAGTACAGCTGTATATAGATGTTGTCAATAATACTTTATATCAGTTCTGTACAACATACAGGCTCCCGTTGGCTATGTTTGCAAGTTGCTTGAAAACTACTGGTTAAATTATAAAAAAGGCTCCCCACACCAAGGCCCTTGTCACCTCTAAGGACTGACCTGGGCCGAAGAAAGGCCCTATAACTTACTGGTGCTTGAATCCATTACAACTTAGCAGAGCCAGTAAATAGAATGTGTACTAGAAGGCTTGGCACCAAGGACTATAATTGTGACCTATAGCAATCAATCTGCATATGATGTTATAATAATAATATTATTTACCTTTTGATGATTTTGTTGTCAGACTAAGACAAAAAAATCATCAAAAGATAAATTATATTATAGAAAGTTTTTTTTGTTCTTGGGTTTTATCACTGGCATGTCATGGAGCGAGCTGTAATGATGGATTAGCATTATTTTGTTTAATGAAATCACATTTGCCCCATTCACAGCATAATGAGCATAATGGTTCCCTGTTATAGGGTCTTGTTTCCAGATCCCTGTCTAACAAAATCATCTCCTACCAAAGACCTCATAGGCCATAGGCCCCCTATCTGGGTGTTGAAGACTATTTGCAACTTATCATAGATTTATGCAGCCCGTACTATAATAACATTATATTTGGGAATTACCACTTTATATATATATATATATTATATTTTAGCTACTGCCTGAGACAGCTTCATCTTTAGCTGCTATTGCTGTGGTTTGGGGTATGAGGGCACACCCATATATACACACACCTAGATAAAATGTGGCCTTGGTTGGACCCTTTCATTTATTCTCCCCATGGAGATGGGAGTTGCTCCCGGGTTCTGCTTTTTACCATTGTAGCAGATTACTGAAATCTTCTCTGAAACTGGGGAAATGACTTTTTTGACCTAGATTCTCTATGATAAAAACAAGAATGTAACATGTCCTCCACTGTTCCTCAGCCACTGCTTTCTCGTGTGGTTACATGAAACAGAACATTTGTCTCAGTAAAACCACAGTGAATTAGATTAGTGTATATACAAATGTTTTATTTTTCTTCCATCTAGTGCCGCCATTTTAATGTTCTCCCTCTGTAGACCAACCTGTTGGCAGTTAATAGACTTGAGGACAATTGATGGTCCATCAACCAGCTTGTTGGGTCATTGTTCTGCCCCCAAAGCTCAGCAGTTTTTTTGGGAATGCTTTATCAGACATCCACCAACCTCATATCATGAGAGTGATAATAATCCTGTCTAATCCTGTCCAAAATCCACACCAAATGAAAACATGAAAAACGTTCTCAGAAAGCCCACGAGTGGATCATGATCTCCCTTATGACAAGGAGCCAGTTGAGTTCTCGCAGCGACCTGACCCCATAAAAATATGTCAGTATACTTTAACAGAATAGTTTACAGTAAATGTTATTATGTTACAGAATGCTTTATTCTTAGTAACTTTTTTTTTTCAATGTGCCTTCTGCTTTTGTAGATATTAGTCTCTTTCTAACTTCAAATTCAGGCGGTCACTGACCCTGACAACCGAAATAACTATTGCTCTGTGAGGTTACAATTTCATTGTTGTTATGACTTTTTATTAATTATCCTTCAATTCAGGCCCTCTCCTATTCATTTTCTAGTCTCATATTTAGGTCTGTTTTGGTTGCTTGGGTAACCTCCATACTGGAGAGCTGCTAAATCAGTGGTGTAACTGGATCCCACAGCAAATTATTTTTTAGCCCCCCCCCCCCCCCCACATGTCTAGAGGTTGACTTGTTTTACCAATATTTTTTTGTAATTTTATATGAATTAGTGCCTCAAGGGGCCCCTATACCTCTTGGATTCCCCTGCAGTCATAGGGTCTGATTCCTCTGCAGTTAAGCCCCTGTGCTAAATAATTCAGAAACCAAAAAAAAGGGACATTTGCATCATACTAAAAGATGAGTAACAGTTAACAACTGCTTTAGTGCAAACCTCCAATTTTTTTTGTCCACCACAAAGACCTCACTCCAGGAAGAACATAGTAACATAATAACATAGTGTATTCAAACTTTTAACTCTTTTTTACCCTGCATAACTGCTTGTTTATCCAGAGGAAGGCAAACAAACCAATTTGAAGCCTCTCCAATTTGCCTCAGAGGGGGAAAAATGCCTTCCGGACTCCGAAATGGCAATTGGACTAGTCCCTGGATCAACTTGTACTATGAGCTACATAATCAGTGGTGGTCGCTTCTCGGCCTTTTGGCTAAGATCAAGTGTAGTGCTGGGACTTTTGGCCAGATACATCTTCTGTGAAGAAGGAAAAACACTTGGTCCTCTGACTGGCTAAGATCAAGTGTTGTCCCACTGGACCTTTTGGCTAGGTATCCGTTCTTATGATCTTATATGAAGACAGAGACACACTTGGTCCTCTGGTCTAGGCCAAGAAGGCAGAAGCTTGATGAAAGCGGAGGCACTGTGCTCCAGGAGGGGTGCTTGATTTTGGTCTTGCACAATGTACATGCACTTCTTGCTTAATAATCTTGCTTTATTTCCCTAACCCTGGCTTCTCATAGGGAGGGAAGCCATTTTTCTTTATTCTGGCCTCCAGCTGAGGCAATCAATGGCACACTCCAGCACCTTTTTTGTGTTTGGTTTGAGCACCCTGAAAGGGTGTCATAGTCCCTTTGGCTGGACCCCAGGCCATGACTTATGCCCTGGGGGAAGCGTCGGGAGAACCCAAGGAAGACGGGACTCCCCATAGCCTCAGCCAAGGGGAGTCCAAATGACCCCAAACCCCCTTGGGGGGCAGGGATGGTGGGGCTCACACTAGCTTCGGCAAAGGTGGACCCACCCGCTCATGCTGTCCTTCGGCCTGTCCTGGGACACTTGAGCATCGTAGCCCATGCCTTCGGGTAGGACTCAGGAAGGATAATTCAATATCATCAGTGGTTTAACTACTTTTAAGTACATGGTTTGGGGGGGGGGCAACACTGGGCCCTTCAGGTGTGGTGTGGTGAGATTGGGTTGGATAAGAGGCCAGGGGAATAGGGACCCTCAGTAGATTTTTTTTCGCTGGGGGGGGGCCTGAAGATCCCAAGTTACACCACTGAACAAAACCACTTTGTGTATTGTCTCATACCTATTCTTTTAGATGTTTCAGATCACACCCCATTTGACCAGACACATCCTTAAGTACCCCAACTACTCCAGGTAAACACACTCCATTTTTTTGTCTGTTCACCTCTACTGGGTCAATTGAGAGGTACGTTGCCTTCTATATTTATTATGTTAAGGTTACATATAGCAATATATATTTTCTCATGAATCAATATTTAAGTAATATTTCCCATGGAACAGAATGCTAACAATGCTTTTATGGATGTAGATCATTATTGTACAGCATCACTAAAAGTAGACCTTGCATTAGTAAAGCATGGGCACTCCTGAATAAGTAATGAATTGGCACCCTCTCCATTGATTTTACGTATCCTTGTCCTTTCATTTTATTTTTGACTGAGCAGTTGTTGGAACACAGAAGTGCCCCCATTAAGCACTCCGGGGCCATCAATGCCGATATTATAAATATGAAACAAGTCGGACATTCAGCATCCAACGTGAATAAACAAGCTCATCTTTGTGGGGAGAAGTCACGTCGCTGTTGCTGAGACAAATTCTGCGGCTGTCTGGTTTTTATAGCCCGTCTTTTGATTATTTTCTTCAAGGGGGAGAGGGAAAGGGGCAGAACAAAGGTTTCCTAGAAATCTCAAAACAAAAAGGACACTAATTATGTGCTTTGATGGTCTAAAGCTTAATTACTAGAGCTGACGGAATGAATGAAGCTGTTTAGCTCCCCAACACAAGGACAGTATCAGCACAGTGACCCTAGATAACTATCAGCGCTAAAGGCACTCGGGGCAAAAACAAGGCTGATAATGTAATTAAAGGGGAAGTACACCATAAAATTATTGTGCAGACAGGCAATTTGAAAGCGTTTATTGTTTTTATTATTATTGTGTTATTTTATTATTTTTTTAATATCTATTTAAAATCTTTTAGTCATTGAACCTTGTTGCTGCCCCTCTCTCAGACCCCAGTTGTGGCTGCAAACAGGAAAAATGTAAGCATGGGGAGGCAGAGGGGGGTTGCATTTGCAGAGTGGGGGAGGGGCTGGCCAAGGTGTCTTCGTTGCTGGGGCAGAGGGCCCAGGGGCATTGTGGGGGCCCCAAAAAGCAGCCCCAGTGGGCCCCGGCCTCCCGGTCCAACCGTGCTCCTGCCATAGTGGCCTATACCAGCACTCCACAATATGTGCATCAGAATGAGGCTCCAGTTAGTGCGCAGGAGTGAGGGTGTGCCTCCCCCCACCCTTCATAAAAACAGCACTTCTGAATGGAGGCACCTCTGTATTCATATTGGAAACGGAAGTCTCTGCAGTCTGTTTAGAAGCACAGAGAAGTGTAAAAATTTAGAGAAGTGCAAAAGACATGGCGGATTGTGGTTGGTTTTTGTACTTTGCACCCTGCTCTGCGCCCCCAAAGAATTGGAAATAAAGACAGGTGTCTTCAAATATCTCTCTCTCTAAGTCATACCAAAAGTTTTCAAAGTGAAATGCCTCTTTTTTTTGACTATATACTACAGGTATGGAACCTGAAATCTTTCTGTAATTTGGATCTTCATACTTCAAGGGGCAAATTTACTAAATTCACATCTATTCACCTGAATGATTCGAAATTCGATTGAATTTTCAAAAAGTTTATGCAAATTAGGTAAGTTCGACCAGTAAATTCAATCGAATGATTCGAATAACTCGAGTAAAAAGTCGAAGTGGCTTTGCCGAATTTTGATCAAAATATAAAAATTCGTTCATATTGTTAAAATCGTTCGAATCGATAGATTTGAAAGATTTGATCGTTCGATCAAATTTTTTGAATTTCGATCTTTCGACCAATCGAATTTTTTTTTCATTCGACATTCGACCAATAGTAAATCTGCCCCTAAGTGTACTAGAAAATCATGTAAACATGAAATAAACCCAACAGGCTGGTTTTACTTCCAATAAGGATTAGGGATGCACCGAATCCAGGATTCGGTTCGGGATTCGGCCAGGATTCGGCCTTTATCAGCAGGATTCGGATTCGGCCTAATCCTTCTGCCTGGCTGAACCGAATCCGAATCCTAATTTGCATATGCAAATTAGGGCCAGGGAACTAAATCACGTGACTTTTTGGCACAAAACAAGGAAGTAAAAAATGTTTTCCCCTTCCCACCCATAATTTGCATATGCAAATTAGGGTTCGGATTCAGTTCGGTATTCGGCCAAATCTTTTGGTAAGGATTCGGGGGTTCGGCCGAATCCAAAATAGTGGATTCGGTGCATCCCTAATAAGGATTAATTATATCAAGTACAAGCTACTGTTTTATTATTACACAGAAAAAGGAAATCATTTTTAAAATTTTGGATTATTTGGATGAAGTGGAGTCTATGCAAGACGACCTTTTGGTAATTGGGAGCTTTTCCGGGTCATGGATCCCATACCTGTATTTGTATTCCCAGCATCCCTGCTAGCAGTTTGTCTCCCAGTGCTTTCATGTCTGCTTTCTGCCTATAACAGTTAGGAACTATTCTATGGGGGGAGGGGATTGCTGCATTCGTCACAGTAATTTGTGGCTGAACAGAAAAAACACAGTTTTAGTTCCCTTTCTAAAAATACTCACAGCATCTTGTGAACCTCATGCCCTCCCCTCAGCCAATAAGATAGTAAGTGAAATTAGAAGCATGAGAAGCGCAGAACAAAAGCATTTAAAGGAACAATAACACCAAGAAAAGAAAGTGTTTTAAAGTAATTAAAATATAATGTAGTATTGCACTGAACTGGTAAAACTGCTGCGTTTGTTTTCAGAAATATTACTATATAAAGAGGCTGCCATGGGGGCAGCCATTTAAAGGAGAAAAAGGAGAAAAGGGAGAAAAGGCACAGGATACACAGCAGATAACAGATCAGCTCTGTAGTATACAATGGGATTCTTCAGAACTTATCTGTTATTTACTGAGTATCCTGTGCTTGAATGGCTGCCCCCATGGCTACACAGCAGCTTGTTTATATAAACTAAATAAGAATTAGATTTACAAAAAATGTTAAGATTTGTTTTTTTTTCTTCTTTTAACTAGTTGTTACTGAGCCCCACAGCAAATTCAGTTTAGGGCCCCAAAACATTTTTAAGTTGACCTGTTCTACCAAGATATCTTGAAATTGCTTATTAATTAGTGCCTTACTGGCCCCCCTACATTCCGGGCCCCCCTACGACCGCAGGGTCTGCTTCCTCTGTTTTGAACTGTGGTTTCTTTTATGATACAAAAAAAAACCAATTTTGATTGGAAATCCCCTGTAACAATACTTCCCCTTTCAAGTTGTTAAATTTGCTCCCCCCTAGGTTTTAGCTGATAATTGCAGCATCCCTGGTCAGCTGACCTTTAGCTGAGATTCTTGGGAAATCATTTGGCTGACAGCTGGAGCACTTAGAATGCAAACTGTATATTCCGCATTGGGTGCTGCCATTTATTTAAAGCAACAGGCCACTAGAGAGAATAAACAATGCAGGCAGCAGTACCACAAGGAGCGGAGTGCACATGGTTCTCCCCCTCTCAGAAACAAACCACATAATAATTTTTAGGTCAACCACCCCCCAACAGGAAAGAGTTCTCAGTGTTGTTCTTGTTTCCACCATCCAAAGATCTAGTGTGTCACATATTTAAAAGGATACTGTCATGGGAAACCATGTTTTTTTAAAAACACATCAGTTAATACTGCTGCTCCAGCAGAATCCTGCACTGAAATTCATTTTTCAAAAGAGCAAACAGATTTTTTTATATTCAATTTTGAAATCTGGCATGGGGCTAGACATATTGTCAGTTTCCCAGCTGCCCCAGTCATGTGACTTGTGCTCTGATAAATTTCAGTCACTTCAGTCTTTACTGCTGTACTGCAAGTTGGAGTGATATCGCCCCCCTCCCTTCCCCCGAGTAGGGTTGCCAGTTTTTTACCGGCCTGCCCGGTATTATTGATGGCTGTTCCTAATGTTATTAATAGGGGAAAAAAGCAGAATATATAGGAAGGCCGGTATTTTTTTAAAGAATAGGTGGAAACCCTACCTCACAGCAGCCTAACAAAAGAACAATGGGACAGTAACCAGAAAGCAGCTCCCTAACACAAGATAACAGCTGGTAGATTAAGAACAACACTCAGTAGTAAAATCCAGGTCCCCCTGAGACACATTCAGTTACATTGAGTAGGAGAAACAACAGCCTGCCAGAAAGCAGTTCCATCCTAAAGTGCTGGCACAAGTCACATGACAGGGGCAGCTGGGAAACTGACAAAATGGCTAGCCTCATGTCAGAATTCAAAATGAAATATAAAAAAATCTGTTTGCTCTTTTGAGAAATGGATTTCATTGAAGAAGTCTGTTGGAACAGCACTATTAACTGATGCATTTTTAAAAAGACATGTTTTTTCATGACAGTATCCATTTTTAAGCTTACTGCTAGTGATGGGCAAATCTGGAGCGTTTCGCTTCGCCGAACTTTTTGCGAATTTCCTGAGAAATTCACAAAATGGTGATAAATTTGCGAAAATAGCGAAATCAGAAAGTTCATGAAAAATTTGTGAAATTTAACCGTTTTCATGAAAAATTTGTGAAATTTAACAGTTTTCACAAATTTTTTTTGAAATGCGAACTACTTCACTATAAATTCGCAAATTTCAAGCAATTTCACTATAAATTGGTGAATTTTGAACTATTTCACTAAATTCATGAAATTCAAACGTTTCAACTATAAATTCGTGAATTTTGAACGTTTTCATGAAATATTCGTGAATTGTTCGAAATTCACAAAAAATTTGTGAAAATTGGAAATTGATGCTGAAGAATTTTCTCTGGGGAATTTTCTCTTCCCAATCGCTTTCTATTTTCTATTTGCGAGAGTTTTTCTAATACAAAAGTTTTAATTTTCATTTCTAACCTTCTTATGTCTTTCTGAAGCAGCGCGGGGGGTGGGGGGGGGGTCACCAACTCTGTAACTGTTCTGAACTGATACATTTAGTTGATCCATTTCTTATCTTTGTCCCTGCTGAGCAGAATCCCTGGGTTTCATTACAGGCAGCTGTTAGAATTGATACAATAGTTGCTAATACTCCAGAGATGCTGCTGAGAAATGGATCAATTAAATGTGGCAAATTGTTACAATTAAATGTAACAATTCAGAATCTGAATGTGGTACACTGGGCTGCCAGACTGAAACGCTACAGACAGGAACATTTAGGACTTTTGGAAAGAGGGTAAAAAAATGGAAAGAAATTAAAAAAAAGTATTTTTTTTCCAGGGAATAATCTGAAAATAACTGAAAAAAAAAAATAAAGAGTTTGGAATGGGAACAACACCTTTAATTAGCCCATATGTAATAAAAGGAATAACGTTTGCCCAGGAGATGTAACTCATAGCAACCATAATTGCTTTTAAACTTTTGACCAGATTTCTATTAGATTAAAGTCCAGGGGTTGGGCTGACCCCTCCATAATGTCAATCTTGTTGGTGTGGAACCAAGATGTTGCTCAGTTACTGGTGTGTTTGGGATCGTTGTCTGGTTGAAACTCCCATTTCAAGGGCATTTCCTCTTGGGCATAAGGCAACATCAGGGCCGGAACTAGGGGTAGGCAGAGTAGGCGGCAGCCTAGGGCGCAGTCATAGGGGGGGGCACTTTAGAAGGGAAATCTTTTTTTATTTCTTTAAGTTTTTGACCCTGTCTCCAGCAGCAGCATCTGCTCTACTTCAGTCCCCACCTCCCTCTTACTTGCCCTTTCCTGGCACAGATCTGGGGCAATATTTGTGCTGCTGCTCTGGCACAGGCTGGTGGCACAGGTACAGACTTGGGAGGCAATGGCTGATACAGACTTGTGGCACAGGTACAGACTTGGGGGGCAATGTTGGTGGCACAGTTACAGATTTATGGGGCCAGCTGGTGGCACAAGTACAGTTTTAGGGGGCAATGGTTGGTGGCACAGGTACAGACTTGGGGGGTCATGGCTGATGGCACAGGTACAGACTTAGGGGGCAATGCTGGTGGCACAGATTTGGGGCAATATTTTGGCTTGCTGGCACAGGTACAGATTGGGGACAATTTTATGGCTGCAGGCTGGCACAGGTACAGATTGGGAGCAATATTTTGGGTGCTACTAACACAGGTACAGATTAGCAGCAATTTTTTTGGGTGCTGCTGGCTGGTATATGTACAGTTTGATTCATTAATGTGTTATAAGGTTTCTTTATTTAAGAAAAAATTAATAAGTGGGAAATGGTCATTCAGAACAGGGGTGGGGGGCACTGATTGTACCCTTTGCCTAGGGTGCCAAACTACCCTGGCCCGGCCCTGGGCAACATGACCTCTTCAAGTATTGTCATGAATTGCAACTGATCCATGATCCCTGGTATGAGATAAATAGACCCAACACCATAGTATGAGAAACATCCCCATATCATGATGCTTGTGCCACCGCTTCACTCTGTACTGTGACTTTAATTCAGTGTTTGGGGCTCGTCTGAAAAACTCGTCTGGCCCCTTGACCCAAAAAGAGCAATATTGTTTTCATCAGTCCACAAAATGTTGGGCCATTTCTCTTTAGGCCAGTCAATGTCTTTTGGCAACTTCAGCAGGTCTTTTAGACTTAGCTTCACATAGAGGTCTTCTAATTGTAACAGTATCACAGGTTACTTTACTCCTTCTTTGAATTGGCTGAGTGTTTGCCATTTTGGCTATCCATTCTAATTGTCATTTTCTGTTTTATTCCATTTTGGTTGCTATTTTATATGAGCAGCCTATCATGTCTGGAACGAGCCATTTTACCCAGATTTTCAGAGAGAAACGCACTATAACCAGCAGCATAACATTTGCTGTAATTGACTCCTGTTTTGTCACAGAATGAATGAGCTCACTAATTGAACTCCACACTACAATTATTTGGAACAAGCCTCAATTAATGATTCAATGACACATAATAAGTAGCATGAATGTCATGACTGTTGGGTCTGTTGGTTTCTATTACTCTACTACACCTACTGGTAAATTATTTGCCATGTAGAAATATAATTTATACCAAAAAAAGTGACTGATCATTTTTTACCCTTGTTGGTTCCTCCTCCTCCATCCTGCCCACTTATTTCCTTCATTTCCATGACTCCATAGCAATAACGTCTAACACAGCTATAGTTAATAATGGTGCAGTTACAGTTATAGGTGATGTGTGGGTTGACCCAACACCTAAGGGCTGAAGACCTGTTGGGTGGGTTCAGGGTTGAAATTTGGCCAACCATTGTGGGTTAGAGTTAGGTGTGGGTCAGATTGGGAAATGCACTCTTACACTGATCCAGAAGATTCTCTATCTTGGAAAGGGCACACAGAAGCAGAGTAAAGGCGGAGCAATGCTCCGTGTACAGGTCCT
The DNA here is from genome assembly GCA_024363595.1 of Xenopus borealis. Taxonomy (NCBI): domain Eukaryota; kingdom Metazoa; phylum Chordata; class Amphibia; order Anura; family Pipidae; genus Xenopus; species Xenopus borealis. The sequence continues at coordinate 128,009,812 of CM044442.1, forward strand.
ACAAAGACAAGACAAATGACCTGGTGTTGGTTAAATTTTTGCGAGTTAAGGTTGGGTGTGAGTTGAGTTTTTCCTGACCCGCATATCACTAATAGTTATATTGTATATGCCTAAGACTGCTCCAGAAGTGGTGGGGCTCTACTCTAAAGTGGATTACTTGAGATTGGGCAGATCAAGGTGGTGTCCAGGCCCAGGTGGGCATATGGGACATCATGATTCCTGATGGAAACCCTGTATTGACTATACTTCCCGGGGAACAAGTAAATTGTCACCAGCCAAAGAGGATGTTAATGTTATCTCACTACAGATAATTAGCTCAGAAAGCAACTAGATCTGTTCTATGTGGCCTACAATACAAATAACCAGTGATCTGCTCACATCCTGAATAATCCAATTGCTTTATAGTCCTTCCCATTTCCTAAATAGGGATGGCGCGAACCGCCGAAAAAAAGTTCGCGAACATGTTCGCGAACTT
>CM044442.1:128023933-128045743 GCA_024363595.1 Xenopus borealis
GCCTACCCGGGGTGATCGGCAGATGTAAAGGTCGTGAAATAAACAAAAGCTTACTAGTCATTAGCACCCAGCTCAAATCAAATAGCGTACAGTGGATCAAAAGTACAAATTTCTATTTACAATACCGCACACACTGAACGACATAGTATACTATATTTTAAGATATCTTTTACCGCACATGTTGCTTTTATTGCCATTTATCCAGATTAAGGTGCAAACGGAGGAAACTGAGATATAAACTGAGATATATAAAGTATCCCCTCTTGTAAAATATAAGGATATTATAAGTTACCGAGAAGTTTCATGACCATATAAAAACACGAGGCCGAAGGCCGACTGTTTTTATACAGGTCATGGAACTCGGAGGTAACTTCTAATATCCTCATATTTTGCAAAAGGGGATACTTTATTTATTATAATACACAAGTTTCAGTGAGTCATGTGACAGAAATGACATCAGAACTCACCGTTTATAACTGATGACATCAGAACTCACCGTTTATAAGGATATAATTTGCAATTACGGCTTTTGTGTATTATATATATATGTACATATATATCTACATTATATCTGCCCTTCAATTAAGTTTTAAAGGAACAGTTCAGAGTAAAAATAAAACTGGGTAATTAAATAGGCTGTGCAAAATAAAAAATGTATCTAATATAGTTAGTTAGGCAAAAATGTAATGTATAAAGGCTGGAGTGAGTGGATGTGTAACATAACAGAACACTACTTCCTGCTTTTCAGCTCTCTAACTCTAAATTAGTCATTGACTTAAGGGGGGGGGGGCACATGGGTCATTGCTTTTGAATCTGAGCTGAATGCTGAGGATCAGTTGCACACTCACTGAACAGTTATGTCCCATGTGGCCCCCCTTAGTGGGGTGTGGCTGAGGCAGGTGCCCCAGGGAGGAGGTAGGGGCCCCTGTGTCAGAAGCACCAGGGGGCCTCGGACCCTCCAACCCACATGGTATAGTCTGATACTGGCCCTTATTATTTTCCTGTTGTATCTGAATTGAGTTAGTTGACAGGCCAATTGTTTGAGATAACAGCTAAATACCATACTGGAGAGCTGCTTAACAAAAAGAGAAATATTTCATAATTTACAAATGAAAAAGCCCAATTTCAGATTGTCTTAAAAAACCATCACACCAAAATATGACCATTCATAGGAGAAGGGTAACTAGATATTACTGGGCTCCACAGCTAATTATTTTTCAGGCCTCCAAAATGTCTTGAGGTATTGACCTATTTTACCAATATTTTATTGAAATTGTATATGCATTATGGCCTCATGGGGGTCTGCTTCGTCTGTATGGCTATGAAGATTTTCAGTAGAAATTTGCACAGCACCGATTAGGTAAAAACACCTTTATTCTAGTTTACATGGCAAAAAACAACCTCGTCCATCAGGTTGATTTTTGCTGTGTAAACTACAAAAAAAGGCGGTTTTTACCTAATCGGTGCTGTGCAAATGTCTACTGAATTATTCATGTTGACTGGGGAACTGTAGCTGACTCAAAGAAATCTTCACCTATGAAAATTTTCAATAATTCAGGTGATGGTATATCTAATATAAGTAATTCAAAAACCACTGGACTTGCTGAGTAAACATGAAGATGTTTCACTACTCATCCGAGCAGATTCTTCAGTTCAACTGACTGGTATGGGAAGTTCTTGGCATATAAACTCTTCCAATAATCCAATCACAATGGCACCATCTGTCTGCTACATACAATGCTGTTCTCACATCTTTACCCCGGCGGCTTCAGAAGACTTCACACCTCCATTCATGCAACTCTCACAAGTAACACCTGTCTCTAGGAGTTGCATGACACTTTGGTAATCCTATCTGTCAGGATCGTGCTGCCCGGAGTCTTACCTGCAGCTCCGGGCGGTGCGTCCTTCCATGCCGTTGTCGCTCCCACAATGGTGGGTGGGTAACGGTGCAGTCGTAATGGTGTCATGGCGCCACAACGCTGCTGCACTCTGACGTCACGAGCCTGCGCTGTTTTGTCGCCAAATTTAATTATTTAGTATTGGACGCCATTATGGCGCCCAATTATAGGACTCGTTTGCCATGTTCCTGGGTGTATTTTGTTCCTGTTTCCTGTACTTTTGACCTTGCCTTGACTTTGTATTGTTTTGCTGCCTGCCAATATAAACCTTTTGCCTGGACTTTGACTTGATTCTGCCTGTCTTCAATGATTACTCAGCAAGTTCAGTTTTAGAATAACCTACATTAGATATGCTTCCTCTGTAGTTATGCCCAATCCTCCTGTGCTTTGGTTTTGTAAAACGAATGAAGTGCAAGACCAGAGCGTAGTGCCCAGGAAACAAGAAAAGCCAGAAACTTCCTGGTGAGGGGGAGAATTCTGTATTTACCTGGCAAAAACAAAGAAATCATATTCGGAATAATTGCAATTTCCAAGTCTGTAACTAGTCAGTAATATTCCCTTTATATAACATTTCTGCATTTCCCCTGCTTTTCAGTCCATTGTTGGCATTCCGGATGGCAAAGAGAATAAAGGAAGCAAAATCGCCTCCCTGTAGGTTTTAGTAGGAAAAGTAAAAATATCCTCTGATGAATATTTCCCTTTTGTGAGAGTGTTTATTTAGGGTTCTCATGCTATTGGTTTTGTCTCGCCAGTGCTGCAAAGGCCTGTGACTCTGGATGAACTTCTGACTCCGGGAGCCCCCTACACAAGGAAGACCCTAACTGTAAGTGGTTCAGACTCATTCCAACATTATTCCTGCATGTATTGTATGGACAATTCTTATTCAACCTTATTCTAAAATAGAATAAGGCTAGAAATGCTGTATTTTGTATACTAAACATAAACATGAACTTACTGCACCACAAGCCTAATCAAACAAATGATTTATGCTTTCAAAGTTGGCCACAGGGGGCTGTCATCTTGTAACTTTGTTATACATCTTTGCAAGACCAAGACTGTGCACATGCTCAGTGTGATCTGGGCTAAGCTTAGGGATCGTCCTAAATTATCAAAACAGCACAAGTCAAATAATATCTGCCAGAAGCCGATACACAAGACTGATTAATAATCAGAATATACAGACTGCACTGGGTCCTGTGTTGTCATGTAATCTAATGTGGATTTTATAGTTTTTCTATTGTTTAATACAAACTTTCTCCAACTCTGAAGAACCAGTGGCTGCAGCAAAATAATCCTCCAAATAGAATCCCAGTTTATCTGTTTAAATCTGGCTCCATGATCTTTGTCCCTGCAGCTGGCGTTCGAAAACAGTAAAGGGGATGTAAAGGCAAAAATAAAATCCAATACAAATCTCTACACAGTCGTCGACTGCTCTACAGGGAAACAAACAAAGCTGCTGGAGTTCTGCATGGCTGGGAAGTAAGCTGGGGCTCCCCCTGCTGTTTAGAAGTATGATTGTTTCCCTGCCCAGCAGTTAGGGACAGTCTGACAATTCCTATCCACAGAAGTAAATGAAGGGATAATTTCACTGAATACAGTCAGGTTTCTTATAAAAATGTTACACATTTGTTAATTGAAGTATATTGATAGATAGATTTCTTTTTCATTAAAGAAAGTAAAAATTGGATTTAATTTTTTTGCCTTTGCTTGTGCTTTAAGTAGTGCTTGCATATATCTGCTACTGTTTTTTTTCTGGCTATGTCCCCAATGATAGACGCACTTATTAGGTACTAGGACATGACATACCTCCTCCTTACAGGCTTCTTGTAAAGGGATATATGACTCTGGGCCATTAGGCTTTATCTGTGCTATAAAGCAGCAGTTCTGGATGCCTAGTTAGCCAAAGGGACATAAAGGAGTGATTTGCATGTCTCCACCCATGATGCCTTATAGGAGAATTAATACTCTCCTTTTTGGCATCTAAGTAATGCTATGTGTATGGCATGAGACAAGTAAATACCTTCTGATTTCACATGGCAATTTGCATGTAATTGCTTGTGAAGGGCTTTTTGGCTCCTTTCAGTCCTTCTCACCCTAACCGGGCTAGGTTTTCCTTTTTGTTAAGGAATTATTCATTCTGCTAGAGGTCTATGAGAAGAAGTAAAAAAAAAAAAAAAAAGAAGAATTTGGATAGAAATCCCATAAACAATGGAGCCTTGAACAAGATTGAAACTGTCAGCTGAGTCAGTAACACCTTTACAAGGCAAAAGAGACATGCTCATTTATGTGCCTCTTTATTTTTCCAAATGATAAATATAAAGGGAATGTAAAATAACTTGAGAGCCAAAGTGCAAACTTCCCTCCTTTGTTAATGGGAGGCTCACTCTAATAGCATTATACAAATCAGACATTATGAATATCTTTAGTGATACTTGTACTGAAATCAACAACTGACCTTTCCTTCAATCTAAAATCCCTCCAGGTTTCATTCAGTAGCACTTCGATCAGTCTAAAGACCTTCCTCCACATGCCTCTCAGGGTTATTAATCAATCAGTATTTCCTCCAGTATTTACTTCCCTGACTATAACATCCTCTAAGCAACTTAGAAGCCTATCCATCAACTAACACTGCAGTTTCTGAAGTGACCTGAGCTTTCCATATGCACAATTGTTGATCAAACATTTTGGTCTTGCACTGATGTTATCCTGTAGTCAGGGGCAATGACCATATGGGTCTGGATGCCAGACAAATAAGGCACAAAAAACAGAGACAAACAGGACAATAAGCGGCTCAATCCCAGCCGTGAAGTAATTACAAAAGTATGGCTCACCTGTTACGAAAAGGGACCTGGGTGTAAAAACCCCAGGTCTATCGCATTCAGGCTCAACTCCTACATAAAGATAGTAGACTTGGAAAATTTAGCAGTAAGCTTGGGTGGTTGGGGTGCAGTGCCTCGAGTCCATAGATTTGGGAGTATTACCAACAACAACCTGAAATGAACGCGCACAGCCGGTGCTGATAAAACTTGCATTCATTTACCGGCTGGCTCCAGGCAGGCCCGGACTAGCAATATGTGGGTTAGGGCAAATGCCAGATGGGCTGCTATAAGGTCCCATAGAAAGTCAGTATTTAGTGGGCTGGTGGGGACTGTTTGGGCCTCTATGTGAGCTGATTGGGCCTCTGTGTACCTGAAATGCCAGGGCCTATTTTGATTCTCAGTCCAGTTGTTTCTCCAGGAGTGCATGTTCATTTCAGGTTGTCATTGTTAATACTCACAAAACATAGAAACCTAAATCAGATTTTACATTGCTTTACTGAAACTTAATTTTGGATGTAACTATGAACAGCATCTAATACTTTGCAAAATTACACGATCTGACGTGTAGACTTATAGAGCTACAAATAAATCTGCCATACTACTTTGCAGATTGTCAGTGATGCAGTAGGATGGGGGTTTGTTGTCCGAGGGAATAAGCCATGCCATATCCAAGCAGTTGATCCAAGTGGCCCAGCTGCTGCGGCAGGAATGAAGGTAAAGTACCACGAAAACCTAAAATACACCTTATATAGAAGTAGTAGTAGAGGTATCTTCTGTCTATTTTCCTTTATGTCTCTGCCCCCTGTGAACATTGAGCACTACTGTGTAGTTCTTTGAAAGTTGTATATGTGTTGTGCATTTGGATTTTGTGCTTCATATAAATCATACTCACAAAACATAGAAACCTAATCAGATTTTACATTTCCTTACTGAAATGTAAAATCAGTCAGTGCAGTCAGTCAGTATAAATCAAACAGTCCGAACGGGGAGCATTCTATCTCTCTAAATAACACTCACCTCCGTGCTACACGCTAACCCGTCCCTCCACGGGTAAAAGTCCAAAAATGAAACAGCAGCAGGCGGAGCACCGGAGCGAGTATAAAAAAGATTTTAATAGTCCAAATTAAAAAGATTAATAATCAAAATCTCCATACAAAAACATATCAGGATCCAGTACTTTACGCGTTTCGTGGCTCACCCCGGTGCTCCGCCTGCTGCTGTTTCAGTCAGTCAGTAGCCTGACTGCAACCAAAGAGAAGAGGGTCTCCAAAACCTCCAAGACCTCAGGTTTAGGGACTTTAAACCTCAGTTATGGAGACCCTCTTCTCTTTGGCTGCAGTCAGGCTACTGCTAGAGCAAGTATGTGCTTCAGAAAATGATGTCTGCTCTTCATCTGGGGGTCCCCAACCTTTTTTTTTTTTTACCTGTGAGCCACACTGAAATGTAAAAAGATTTAAAGATTTGGAAAACAACTCAAGCATGGAAAAGTATCTTGGGGGATGCCAGATAAGGTATGTAATTGGCTCTGGGTAGCCCCTATGTGGACTGGCAGCTGCGGGAGGTTCTCTTTGTCAGTACACCGGGTTTTTATACAACCAAAACTTGCCTCCAGGCCTGGAATTTAAAAATAAGTGCCTGCTTTGAGGCCACTGGGAGCAACATCCAAGCGGTTGGGGGTTGCTTTGAGGCTACTAGGAGCAACATCCAAGGGGTTGGGGGTTGCTTTGAGGCTACTGGGAGCAACATCCAAGGGGTTGGTGAGCAACATGTTGCTCAAGAGCTACTGATTTGGGATCACTGATCCAGATATTCCATGGTTTATTCCAAGGCACCTTTTCTAATACTATATATTATACTGGTTGGTATGCAGGAACTGGGCGGATTGGGGTATTTCCTTGAGGTTGTACAAGGCTGCCTGTTATAGAGATCAGAGGCAGGAGTTCACTGATGGGGAATTACAACTTTTCTGGCAAGTACATTGCTGGAAAATTTGTATTCTGAACAATGTTGTGGTCTTGGCATCCTCTCTCATTTGAAAGGGTAGTAAACCCTGCTGCATTGCTCAACCAAACTTTACTCAGTTGTTGCTGGACTACAAATCCCAGAATAATGTAACTTATTATAAAGGCTGAGGCATTCTGAGAGCTGTAGTCCAGTAACATCAGGGTTGTATTCGTAAGCAACATTTCTCAATAAAATTTCTCCAAAACTTCTGCATTCCCACTGGTCAGTTCTTTTGCATTTTTATTGAAGTTTTTGATCATTAGAAGTCTCATTTTTTTGCATCTATAATTACAGTTTTCAGGAACTTCTGTAGAAATTTAGGGAGAGCTGTGGGAAGGCATTATGGCTTGGTTTACATCCCCTTTAAAATCTAATAGCAGGGGAACACTAAGCCCTCTGTCAGCAGGTCAGCACATGCTTATCCCAAGAAATACGAATATGGAGGGAGCCTTTGAATACTATGACCACCGTTTGACATTTACCTTGACGTGGTGTGGTGGCTTACCGATTTTATGATCATAACTTTGTAACTAAAAACCTCTGTTTTTGAAAATACATTCACTTGCATAGACATTAAACTACTTATGAAACAGGGGACCAGGGAATGTGCATTTATCAATTCCCTCTCTCTGTGTATTCTTTCAAGCTGGTAATTTACTGGATACGTTGGTAAAATAGCTGGATGGTGACCCTAGCCAAGATTCGGACTGGCCTGGCAGGATAAGGAGAAAAAACCCGGTGGCCCCCAGTCCTCGTGGGCCCCCGACAGGCCAGACCCCCTATCCTGATCCAAGAAAAATGGCATGTGTGCAAGCGTGCCGTAGGACACAGTGCTGCTCAAAGCATGCGCTCTCTCCGTGCAGGAGGGGGTCCAGAGGTGGGGCCAGGGGGTCCTGAAGTGGGGGCCAGGGGGCCCTGGACAGGGGGTCTGGAGGTGGGCATTGGAAAGCAGGTCCCAGTGGGCCCTCGGGCCCCCCAGTCCGACCCTGACCCTAGCACTGAGAGCAATAATATAGGAGCCTTAAGTAACATATCAGTAATACATTATTATTAAGATTTTTTTTTTTAAGATTTTAACTCTTGGAGAGAGAGGGGTACAGACTTTGAATTCATCTACCTGACCATACTGTAAAAGACACAGTTCAGTTTGTCATTGCAGCCCACACATTTTTGCTGCTTTCTATCTCTAGTGATTAGCGCAGAACCTTGGCAATTAAGCTGAACGTTATGACGGCTTATTTAAGGCAATGCTGTCAGCAGCCTATAATTACAGTTGTTATTCTGGGCAAACTGTTTGAACACATTCATTTTTTGCTATTACGGATCAGATAAATGAGCCGGAAATGACAGACTGGTCCTGACTTTTTTCTGTTCACAGGCCCGGATTTGGGGCGACGCTGCAAAGGCCCAGGCCTAGAATGCGCAGCTCCCCAGGGCTCCAGTGGATGAGCTTGTGGGTGGGGGAGTGCGGGCGGGCGATAGGACCATAGGTGCTGGGGCACCTGCTCAGGAAATCTGGCCCTGTCTATTCAGATTAATTCCACTGCATATTTCTGCAATCCTCCTATCTATAAGCAAAGAATGGTCTCGAAACTGCTGCAACTTCAACTTGTACTGTATATCTAAGAGCGAGTATGGACCCCATTGCTACTTGAATTGCACTTCAGCTATGTGAGAGCATGGAATCCTCCCAATACCACTCAGTGTATCCAAGAGCAAGAATGTGCCTCATTACCACTTCTACTGCTCTCAACTAAGAGCGTGGATTTACGTCATAACCACTTCAGATATCTAAATGCAAGGATTTGCTTTACCACTTCAGCTGCTCTCTACTAAGAGCAAAGATTTACTCCATAACTACTTCAACATCCCCTTGAATATTCAAGTGTCAGTATGTATGATATTACATCTTCATTGCACTATAAATGTGCAGGATCAGACTGGGGGTCCCAGGGCCCACCGGGACTGCTGTCCAGGACCCCCCACCTCCTCTTTCCCTGCTACTCCCCGCCGCCTCCTTCCCTGCTACTCCCCGCCGCCTCCTTCCCTGCTACTCCCCGCCGCCTCCTTCCCTGCTACTCCCCACCGACTCCTTCCCTGCTACTCCCCACCGACTCCTTCCCTGCTACTCCCCACCGCCTCCTTCCCTGCTACTCCCCGCCGCCTCCTTACTGTGACACAACATGTGCGAACGACACCCCCCCTTTTTAAAAAAATATTTAAGAAGGGAGAAGTATCACCAACCTAGAAATACCATGTGCCGTGTCATGGGCATAAGTAATGAGATGGAAAAAATACATTAGTCTATGTTCAGCCCTTGTAGAACCCCACTGGGCATTACAGATCTAGAGGAAAGTTGAAAAATAACTGTAGCTCTTGGCATTTCTGTGTTATTACTTACGCTGGCCATAGACGCAAAGATAAAGCTGTATAAATCTGTATACAGTTTTGTATGATTTTCAGACTAAGGGGCAAATTCACTTAATATTTAAGTGGAACCTCTTTTCTTCTAAACGGAATGGGTGACCTTGTGTCATCTGGAATGACCTACTGGTGAATAAAGCATTAGAGAGATTATTATATGATCCCCTTATATATATTTATACATAGTTATCATATCACCCCTTAAGCGCCTCTTCTCCAGCGTGAACATCCCTAATTTGGCCAGTCTTTCCTCATAGCTAAGATTTTCCTTTTACCAGCTTAGTTGCCCTTCTCTGTACCCTCTCTAATACAATAATGTCCTGTTTGAGTGAGGGAGACCAAAACTGTATGGCATATTCTAGATGTGACCTTACAAGTGCTCTATAAAGTGGCAGAATGACCCCCTCCTCCCGTGACTCTATGTCCCTTTTAATACAGCTCAAGACCTTATTGGCCCTTGATGCTGCTGACTGGCATTGCTTGCTACAGCAAGCCTAACAACAGAACAATGAGAAGGTAACCAGATAACAGCTCCCTAACACAAGATAACAGCTGCCTGGTAGATCTAAGAACAACACTCAATAGTAAAACCCATGTCCCACTGCGACTCCTTCAGTTACATTGAGAAGGAAAAACAACAGCCTGCCAGAAAGCAGTTCCCTCCTAAAGTGCTGGTACAAGTCACATGACCAGGCGCAGCTGGGAAATTGACAATATGTCTAGCCCCATGTCAGATTTCAAAAAAATCTGTTTGCTCTTTTGAGAAATGGATTTCAATGCAGAATTCTTCTGGGACAGCACTATTAACTGATGTGTTTTGAAAAAAACATGTTTTCCCATGACAGTTTCCCTTTAATCCGTCAGCCTGCCTAGTATCCAGTCATCTTGTACATTGGTTATACTGCACTTTGTGGGTGTCAGAGTCTTACAATGTAGAGTGCAGCACATTATTTCTACCCATAGAGGAAAATGTTTCTAGACACTTTTTTGCTGGTTCCATGCCCGACTGAGGAGTAACTCATATATATATACTATATATTCTTGCAAGGCCAAGAGATGAGCGGTGTTACAGCTCCTGTAGAACTGGATCAGCTCCAGCCATAGCCAGGCTTTTCTATTGCTTCTTGCCAAAAGTAAACACTGGTATTATTGGCTGATGTACAATTCTTTTCCATGTCTCAGTACTGCAGGAGTAATGTGGGTCACTTATGACTTCAGTATGCAGACACACGTAATCCATTCTCTGATGGCGGTCCAACTCCTTAGACTACAAAGAACATTTTCTGTGTTTATGTGTTATGCTGCCAAGTGTATTTAGATTAACAAGGAAAGATTTCATGTGAATACTGACCGTCCATTCACACAGAGATCTTGTTTATAGCATGACATGTAGGACCTTTTATTTGGACTTACAGTGTCTTGTGAAAGCATTCAGATTCTTGCACTATTTTCTTGTGTTTTGCACAAAATTCCCAGGCCCTCATGATGAAAAAGAAAACCCACAGCATGTTATGATGGGACACAGCAGAAAGCTACTTTACAATCTCTGTAGAAGTGCAAACTCCCAGCCAAAAGCCACAAGTAACTAGGGCCATTTTAATGCCTTGGTGGGACCTGGGCAAAGAGCCTTAGTTACGCTAACGTCGGCGAATGGTAGCGTAGTTGCGCTAGTGTTACTTCGCCAGGCAAACCTAATTTGCATATAGCGTGAATTTCAAAGTATAATAGAAGTATATGTTACAGCCACTACATTCCACTACACAAGCCCAGGAAACCTTTAATAAATAAAATAAAGTTGTCCTATTGCCCTACATGTGCCCCCTGTATAGTTGTGTTGCCATATGTTAGGTAATGTAGGGGGGAAGGAGGGTAACCCCCCAAAAAAAGTCTAGCGTAAGTGGTAACGTTCAGGAAAATGGTCATCTTAGTGAATTTGCGTAATTACGATCCTTTGTCAGTGCGCAACTTCGCCTGGCGTAAGGGTGCGAAGTTGCGCTAGTCTATCTACTTTGCTAGCGAAAATTCGCCATTGGTAAATTTGCGAAGTTACGGACTGATGTCACGCTGGCGAATTAGCGATATCGTTATACGCTTCGCGCTTTAGTGAATTTCCCCCTATACCCTTCTGTTCGCTATTGGGTATAATGTGCCTTGTTCATCTCTCCCCAACCTGTGGCTCATGAGTAACACATTGCTCCCCAACCCCTTGGATGTTGTCTTCAGTGACCTCAAAGCAGGTCCTTAATTTTGAATTAATTAAGTTTGGTTGCATAAAAACAAGGTGCACTGCCAAATAGAGTCTCCTGTAGGCTGTCAGTCCACCTAGGGGCTACCAAATAGCCAATCACAGGCTTGGCATCCCCCCAGAGACTTTTCATGTTTGTGTTGTTCCCCAACTCTTTTTACTTTTGAATGTGGCTCAGGGGTAAAACTGCTCTAGATGTTGTTAATGGCTCTTCCAGTGATATCATTAAGCTACGAGTGATGGGCCTCTTGATCACAACGGTTTCATATATCAACCAGGAAGGCTGGAAAATCCCCCAGATCGAGGACCATGGTCATCAATGGATGCTCCAACATATGATCATCAAGCCTTCAATTACATCAGCTGACCATTACAAAATAAAGGAGTAATATCTTCAGTGGTGAACTAGTCAAATGTGGGGCCCCTAGGCTACATCCGCAGACACCCCCCCCCCCCGGCTATAGACTAGGGTAGCCTGTGTTGTAGATGTTTGGTATTGTTTTAATATTTTCATCAAACTTGTTAGGTCTGAGGGCCTCATTCCACACTCATGGAGGCATCCCCTTATCAAGCATTTAATTATTGAAGCAGTATCAGATGGAAGAGTTCATCCCTGTAGCATAAACATTTCAATAAATGCTTTTTTTATTCTACGGGGTTTAGGTCATTGATGAAGACAGAATGAAGTGGTGATTCTAACTGATATGTGTTTTCGCCTTTAGATCTGTCAGTTTGTCGTCTCGGTGAATGGTCTCAGCGTTCTGCATTGCGACTTCAGAACAGTCAGCAACCTCATCCTCACCGGCCCACGGACTATTGTCATGGAAGTGATGGAGGAGCTGAACTCATGAGCCAAATGTCTGCACAAGGATATGGTGGAGCTTGACTCCAAACATGCCAAAGCTAAACACAAAACAGCCAAATCAACGTGATTGCGTGCGGGCAGGGCCCTACTGCTGCTCCAGCTCTTTTGTTTCCATTGCATCAAACGATGAAAACTTGAAGACCCATTGCCATAGCCGTCCAGTGAATAAGCTGTGCTCTATGTACTGTAATCAAGTGTCTGTGTGTGGATAACATACATGGTTTACTTATACTGAATGTCTAATATGTTTCAAAGTGCCATTACCCAATCACAGTGCTATGAGTGAATGTATGTTGATATTTCATATCTAAGGATGTACAAGGATAAATTCAGCCTTTTATAGTATTTTAGCTTTTACCGCTGGACTTTTAAGGATGACATTGTAGGCTTGTATATAGAACGGGGAATGGGATTGTTCCTTGTGTTGTTTTGATGATGTTGAGGGCACAAGCTTTGTGGCTAAGATGAGCTAAATGCCATTGACAGCAAAATGGAAGATGGTGGTCCCACCACTTCTTAATTGTCAAATAAAGAGGTTTGCACATTTGTTGGCAACTATTACAGGCACTGGGTGTCTCCTAGTATTCTAGTCAACAGACAGTGGCCAATGGCGATGCATAAATGCCATGTAAAAGTCTTGGGTGCCACAGACCTTTAGGGTAATAATCTTCATGGTGCTTCAGATTGAGGTCCTGTTTAATTACTGACCAACCCATTGCATCCAGGCCTTGTTTATGGCTGAGAAATGGGGCATTTTCCTTGGATCCCCAACTTCAAGGGGCCCTGGCTATTTGTGAATGAAGAGCACATATTGTAGCAGAGGTACCAGACCTATCACTGAATGTTGACGTTAGGTATAGGGATGCACCAGGATTCGGTTCGGGATTCGGTCAGGATTTGACCTTTTTTTCATCAGGATTAGGATTCGGCCGAATCCTTCTGCCTGGGCGAACCGAATCCTAATTTGCATATGCAAATTAGGGCCAGGGAGGGAAATCACATGACTTTTTGGCAAAAAACAAGGAAGTAAAAAATGTTTTCCCCTTCCCACCCATAATTTGCATATGCAAATTAGGGTTCGGTATTCGGCCGAATCTTTCGGGAAGGATTCTGGGATTCGGCCGAATCCAAAATAGTGGATTAGGTGCATCCCTAGTTAGGAAGGATGATGATGTATGATGTTAGGAAGAAATGAACGAATATACCTCATAATCTGGCAGTGTATTCTGGCTTTGTCATTTGTGGCAAAAAAAATTGAAAATTCTCACTGCCAATAGCAACATCTTTTAGGAGTGGCTATAGAATCTTGTCTTAGTTGTCTTGAAGGCTAAAAGGGAACACCCTTATAATATTTCAAATTCTTTGGGATTGGAAGGTTGAACCCCCATCCATTGAACTTTACTGCTTCTTCAGGCCAAAGCTGGCCAGACATTTTATTGCTGCTTCTGCAAACACTGTGTGATAAAACTATAGTTGTGCCTGGTCATAGCACAAAAGAGATACTTCTATAAAGTCAGACTGGCCCACCTATGGCTCTTCAGCTCTCGTCAAAATACAATTCCCAACACAAGCTATATTGGGAGGGCCCATGTCTTGACCATGTGCCTCCATCTTGCTGCACCCTCTGTCACATTATTTCTACCTATACTGCTTTGCATTGGCCCAGGGCAATTATTTTACATGGTTTGTATGTTACTAGACCTAGAGGAGGAGCCCTACCTGAGTTTACAATGGTATAAGTCTTAGATGATACTCAAACATATGCCTGGTTCCAAAGACAAATATGGAATTGACTGTTGTTATTCACCACTCTGGCCTTTGCATTATGCTGGTGGCAGCTAATTCTAGTCGTGTGATGCCAAACTTTGCTCAGATTCCCTTTAGTTGCAGATATAGGAAATATTTGGTGATAGTCATCCTACATGAGTTCTGGGGTATCTAGACCAGTCAGTTAGCATTCAGATCTCAGCCTTAATCACCTTAAAGGATAAGTTGACCTTTAACACAAGAGAATGTAAAATTGATGAGAGTGTTATTCTAAGCACTAGTGCAATTTACCTTCATTATTTATTTTCTTTTTATTCCCAGATATTAAGGGATACATGTGCTGTTAATATGAATGAATTTTGTCCCAACAGCGCCACCTGCTGGTCAGTTTCTGACTACCGTAGTTAAGTAGTCAAGGAAGTTGTCAGGAGAAAGAAAAAGGCTGCTCTGAGGTTCTTCTGCTTTGGAAAGATTTGAGAAAGGTTTTTAATTTTTTTCCTAAGCAGAAGAACATCAGAGCAGCCTCTTTCTTTCTCCTGACAACTTCCTTGACTACTTGGTGGTCAGAATAGTCAGAAACCGACCAGCAGCCGGAACAAAATTCATTCATATTAACAGTACATGTATCCCCTTAATATATTGGAATAAAATGAATCTAAATTGCAAAATGTCTTAGAATAACACTCTCTCAATGTTACGTTGACTTATTTTAAAGGTTTACTTATCATTTAAAGGAATTGTTCAGTTTAAAAATAAAATCTGGGTAAATAGATAGGCAGTGCAAAATAAAAAATGTTTTTAATATAGTTAGCCAAAAATGTAATGTATTAAGGCTGGAGTTTCTGGATGTCTAACATAATAGCCAGAATACAACTTCCTGCTTTTTCAGCTCTCTTGGACTGGTTACCCTGGTGACCAATCAGTGACTTGAGGGAGGGCCACACAGGCCATAACTGTTGCTTTTGAATCTGAGCTGAATGCTGAGGATCATTTGCAAACTCACTGAACAGTTATGTCCCATGTGACCCCCCTTCAAGTCGTTGACTAAGCTGAAAAGCAGGAAGTTGGATTTATATAAATTATATTAGACATCCAGTCACTCTAGCATTTATAGATTGCATTTTTCCCTGACTAACTATATTGGAATTTTTTTTTTATTTTGCACAGCCTATCTATTTATCCAGTTTTGATTTTTACACTGAACTGTTCCTTTAAGGCCGGGTCAACTCACCCCAAGCTTTGACCAGCTGTAGGTTGGGCAGACATCTGTCTTGTGGTTCAATTCAGAAATTGTGAAAAAGTTTATTTCTGAACTGGATGCGATTCAGGGAATAAAGTTGATTTTTTTTCAAGCATGAGGTTTCCATTACAATCACTAAGTGCAAAAATGTCTCCCATTGTATATTGTGCCTAAAGTCACATGATGTTGAAGCCAACTCAATGGAAGGGCATGTATGTGTTTGTACATGTTCTAATTAGTAACATTGTGAGCACTTTATTAATAACCAGGGTAATCCTTGTGTCATCTGCCTCACCTGATGTGATTATACTGGAATTCTGGGTAAAATTCTGGAGAACTGGGGTGATATTTTGCACTTTGCACTCTTTAAATGAGCCGTACAGTGTTGCACGAGGCCCTGATTATCCTTCGTCTCATTGTCTGTCCTTCTGTGAATCTTACAACACCGCATTTCTAAGGGCCCGTATACGCACGTGTTTCAACTGTGTATCCCTCACACATTTATTTACATACAGTTCTATGTACATTCAGTCATCCGTGAGTACACAGGGACGAACAGAGGAATGACCAATCACAGAAGGTTATCCAGGCGATCCTGAGCCTGAGGCAGCTTGAGTTGCTGTTGCCCCCCTCCCCCATGCGCTCACCTTTTTGCGCCGGAGGTGGGGTCCACGGGGGCGGCAGAGAGGGCCAGGACGCCAGCACAGAGCCTTAATTGGACTCTGCGCTGGAAGAGAAGAATTTTCGGTTTGAAAACTGGAAGTTCAGCTCTCAAAGTACCAGGAGCGACATTTTTTGAGTTTCTCAACTCGCCTCATTGGCGGAGCGTCCCTGTGCGGGGCCATTGTATCATCACTTTATTGCTTGAAGGAAAAGATAAGTAGAAGATATAAGTAGATATAAGTAGAAGAAAAGGAGTCATATATTTCTGTAAAGCACTTTGCTAGGCTGTATCTGTGCTATAAACCAGCTGTTCTGGATGCATAGTTGGCCAAAGGGACATAAAGGAGTAATTTGCATGTCTCCGCCCCCTTGATGCATTATGGGAGAATTAAAACTCTCATTTTTGGTATCTAGGCAATGCTATGTGTACGGCATGAGGCAAGTAAATACCTTCTGATTTCACAAGGCTTCACTTTACAAGTAAAGAGTATAATTCAATATGAGGGGTGTTACTAACGTTCCCACATTCGCCAGTCTTTTCCAGATGTTTGCTGCAGTTGTGATCCAAATGGAAGCTGCTCCTCGTGGGTGGGGAAATCATGTCTGTCTCCTCCTACTCTCCACCCACTTTTTAATTCTCTCCCCGCCCTGCTCCTTTAACCACAGCTGAGCTAGAGCCGCTCACGTGTACTACTTGGAAAAGTGTTAGGTAGTGATGGGCGAATTTATTCGCCAGGGGCGAATTCCCGCGATTCGCCAATGGCGAATAAATTTGCGAAACGCCAGCGAAAATTCGGCAAAAAAACACGAGAGTCGAAAACGACGCAACGCATGTCGAAAATGACGCGACGCGACTCGTTTCACAAATTTTTCAGTGAATTTCGCGAATTTTTCGGCGAAGCAAAACTGGGTAGATTTACCCATCACTAGTGTTAGGCAAGAAATCAGCTTCAACTAAATGTGGGTGAAATTAGATTTAACTGAGAGTAGGGGAAGAAGCGGTTCCGCAATCCGATAAGTTAAAAATCTAATTCTTTATTCATCCATAGTTTAAAAGGAAGGCAGGTTACACGTTGCTTGGGTGAGATTTAAGGCTGGAGACCATTTGGGAACCAGAAAATAAATTGGGTTTCTTGGCGTTACTTAGTATAATTGGGCCAATGTTACAAGCTGTCAAAAACTGATGCTAAAGTACCACATTTCTTGTGCTTCTAAGCCAATAGGGTATAGAACTCTTGCACCTCTGTAAATAGAAGTGAATGACTGGGGGGGGGGGGGTAGAAATCGTTTTTCGTAACCCAAATCAGGAATTTATTGTTATAAATCCAATGTGACATGTTTGAGTTATTCAGAATAAAGAATTAATATTATGCTCTGATTATGTGTGAAATCAATGTGCCTTTGCCTTTATTACAATATCACGGCCCGTTCTGATTGGTCATCGAAAGATTTACAAATGTGCGGATTTGGTTGGTTAATATGGGACACCGGGACCCAGCTGGCGACGCTGCAGCCTGTGAGATGCGGAATGTGGGCTGTACATACTGAATTATTGGCGCTACATAAGGATAAGTGGGCGTTACATACAGATTCTGGACGCTTGCAGATGGCTGAAAAAAAATCACAAGTTCAATGGTTTGTTTGAGTCGGCGCTGAAAGCTAGGAAAGATAGAACGATGCACCGAAATAGGGATCTAAGTGTAGTGGGTTAGTGGTAGTTGTAGTTCCACATTCTCCCCAATTACCACTATAAGGTGTCCAATTACTTCTTAAATCCACCACGTGTCTTTTAATGAAGGTGGGTCACTGTTTATAAATGAGCACCAGTATATGTGCTAATGACTTTCAAACAACAGCGCCACCTGCTGATCATTTCAGTAGCTCTGGCTTTTAATTAAAGGGATACTGTCATGGGAAAACGTGTGTTTCAAAACGCATCAGTTAATAGTGCTGCTCCAGTAGACTTCTGCACTGAAATCCATTTCTCAAAACAGCAAACAGATTTTTTTATATTTAATTTTGAAATCTGACATGGGTAGGGTTGCCACCTTTTCTTAAAAAAAATATCGGCCTTCCTATATATTTACCTTTTTTTCCTATTAATAACATTGGGATCAACCATCAAAAATACCGGTCAGGCCGGCCAGGTGGCAACCCTAGACATGGGACTTGACATTTTGTCAATTTCCCAGCTGCCCCTGGTCATGTGACTTGTGCCAGCACTTTAGGAGGGAACTGCTTTCTAGCAGGCTGTTGTTTTTCCTTTTTAATGTAACTGAATGGAACGCAGTGGGACCTGGATTTTACTATTGAGTGTTGTTTTTAATCTACCAGGCAGCTGTTATCTTGTGTTAAGCTGGCCATAGACATAAAGATTTTTAAAAGATTCAATGGTTATTGTGAGACCACGATTGTCTCAAAACAATCGTTTAAATGTGTCCATCAACTAAAAAGACCATTTCAGGCGATATTGCCAGCAAAACTGAAGGGTCGCAGCCTGCTTGGCCCTGCAAACATAGGTAGATTGTATGGGGACCGATAAAGATTTTCTAACCTGGCCGATCAATCTTCAGACCAATGTCGGACGAAATATCGTAAGATGTACGATCGTTTGTATCCCACTAACCGCACGATAATTTGACAGATTGGTCGGACTTCACCAAAATTGGTCGTTCAGCAGGGAAAGATCTTTGCTTCTATGGGGAGCTTTAGGGAGCTGTTATCTGGTTACCTTCCCATTGTTCTGTTGTTAGGCTGCTGGGGGGGGATGATATCACTCCAACTTACAGTACAGCAGTAAAGAGTGATTGAAGTTTATCAGAGCACAAGTCACAAGACCAGGGGCAGCTGGGAAATTGACAAAATGTCTAGCCCCATGCCAGATTTCAAAGTGAAATATAAAAAAATCTGTTTGCTGTTTTGAGAAATGGATTTCAGTGCAGAAGTCTGCTGGAACAGCACTATTGACTGATGCATTATGAAAAAAAAAATTTCCCCCATGACAGTATCCTATTAACCAGGGCAACATCACATGACTCTTCTCTGCTCACTAACTTCATTTTCTCTGAAAGGCAACATCCCAAATCTTTCCCACTAAATTACTTACTGCACCACAAGCCTAATCAAACAAATGATTTATGCTTTCAAAGTTGGCCACAGGGGGCTGTCATCTTGTAACTTTGTTATACATCTTTGCAAGACCAAGACTGTGCACATGCTCAGTGTGATCTGGGCTAAGCTTAGGGATCGTCATAAATGATCAAAACAGCACAAGTCAAATAATATCTGCCATGGATACATGGGGCTTATACACCAAGACTGATGAATAATCTGAATATACAAACTGCACTGGGTCTGTGGTTACAAATCTCTACATAGTCACTGGCTGGCTGCTCTACAGGGAAACAAACAAAGATGCTCAACTTCTGGGAAGTAAGGTGGGAGGGGCTCCCCCTGCTGTTTGAAAGTATGATCGTTTCCCTGCAGAGCAGTTAGTGACTGTCTGGAGTTTCCTATCCACAGCAGTCAGAGCAAGTAAAATGAAGGGGGAATTTCACTGCATACAGTCAGGTTTCCTTTAAAAATAGTACACATTGTTTAAATTAAAGGGAAACTGTCATGGGAAAACATGTTTTTTTTTAAACGCATCAGTTTATAGTGCTGCTCCAGTAGACTTCTGCACTGAAATCCATTTCTCAAAAGAACAAACAGATTTTTTTATATTCAGTTTTGAAATCTGACATGGGGCTAGCCATTTTGTCATTTCTCAGCTGCCCCTGGTCATGTGACTTGTGCCAGCACGGTAGGAGGGAACTGCTTTCTGGCAGGTTGTTGTTTTTCCTTCTCAGTGTAACTGAATAGTACGCAGTGGGACATGGGTTTTACTATTGAGTGCTGTTCTTAGATCTACCAGGCAGCTGTTATCTTGTGTTAGGGAGCTATCTGGTTACCTTCCCATTGTTCTGTTGTTAGGCTGCTGGAGGGGAAAAGGGGAGGGGGTGATATCACTCCAACTTGCAGTACAGCAGTAAAGAATGATTGAAGTTTATCAGAGCACAGGTCATGTGACTTGGGGCAGCTGGGAAATGGACAATATGTCTAGCCCCATGTCAGATTTCAAAATGAAATATAAAAAAATCTGTTTGCTCTTTTGAGAAATGGATTTCAGTGCAGAATTCTTCTGGGACAGCACTATTAACTGATACATTTTGAAAAAAATTTTTTCCATGACAGGATCCCTTAAAAGTGTATTGGAGATAGATTTCTTTTTCATTTATGAAGTAAAAATGGGATTTTGTTTTTTTTTTGGCCTTTACATCCCCTTTAAAAGGGCATCTCTACACAAGAACTTTTTTCTGTATAATAAAAGAAAATGTAATGCTAAACAACATTAATCACTTGTCTTTGTTATTTGTAAATTGCCATTGAAAGCAGTGTCTGCCTGGCTGATTATTTTCTCTGCACTGCTCCTTCTGACCCCAAAAACAATGCAGCAGCAGCAACAACCAACCGATCAGGGGCTTAACAAAACAATACAAGCCCCCCCAGCAACTTAGAATTAGGTTGAAACTGAGCACAGCTACTGTATTTTGTTTCAAGAGTCTAGAGAACTAGAGTCAGAAGAGTCAAAGACAAAGCTACTTAATTTTTTTCCCCAGAATGCAGCATTTTCCTAGAATAAGCCGGGATTCTCTGTGCTGTAAGTACCATAAATGTTATTTCAATTCCATCTCGGTGTATATCCCAGTGTCTGTGCATTGGTCAGAAGGTTCAGTGCTCTTGGGGTCCCTCGGGTGCTTTACTGACAGTTGGGCAGGTCAGGGTGAGGGTGCGTCTACCTGGAGGGTCAGTTATGTCTCAGCAGGAATGCCATAGCTCAGCTTTAGCTCCACCGCAAGTCAGAAGTCACTTTATTCCACATGGTTTCATCTTCTGTCCCCCGGGACTTTTCTACTTTGATGTGACGGCTCAGGGTCGACTCATTCCCTTGGACTTGGTTAATTGATTTTAAATATTTCAAGCAATCAGGTAACGACCCAGCATTCCTTGCTGTCAGTTTGATGGGCAGTTTTTTTAGTTTCCTCCTGCATTTTACAAAAAAAAAAAAACCAACCCCTAGTTTCTGTTTATACCCACACTGCATTCCTACTTGGCTGAATTGCACAGTTAGAGGCCCTAAAAAAGAAACTGATGATCCAACAGTTCAACTGGGAGATGGAACAACAGAAAGCATGCATGCATTTATTGCATAATGAATGTCTCCTATAGAATTGGGGTCCCCTCCCCTATATATTTGGGCCATGGTTATATAAGGAGGTGACTATATATACAGTATATATAAAGCAAGTAGTGACACTCACGGTATTCTTCTTCATGCGAATAAAGTGGTTATTTATTGAAGACTCAGCGTATTTTCGACCATCGAATATAGAATATTCAGGCGCATCGAATAGATCGAATTGATCGAATACATATATATTCGAGCGCTCGACTATTCGCCAGTCGAAGAACCTGCCCTTTAAATATTTATTCGACTGCCTACTTCGCCAGATTGAACCTACCGAATTGCAATAGAAGCCTATGGGAACCCCCCCATAGGCTTTTTTTTTGTAAGTCTTTTGCCGAATTTCAAGCGTACGATCGAACGTTCGATTCGTAAGATTTTGGCGAATATTCGAGCGTTTTTCCTACAAATATTCCTGCTACTATTCGATCGTACAATTCTGGCGAATAGTTGAATATGCGCTCAAAACTGGCAAATATTCCATTCGATTTTGGCGAATATTTATTCACCAAATATTCCCCAGTCAAATTCGAGGGCTATTCGACCCTTAGTAAATCTGCCCCTTAATATATATATATATATATATATATATATATATATA
>CM044442.1:128059885-128073090 GCA_024363595.1 Xenopus borealis
CTGCTCCTCTGATACTATATTAGCTTACTATACACACTATTCCACAGTTACACCCTGCTCTGATACTGCTCTGTCCCACACAATACCCAGACAACACCTCGCAGCCTGTAAATAAATCCTTTACAGTAGAATATTATTACTCTAACAAGTACAATTACTCATTTTGGGTGACAATGGGCTTGTTCCCAGCCTCAACTATGTCCCAGCTTTGATTGTTAATCCTTGTCTAATATAAATTCTGTGGGTGCTGTGTGACACCCTTTGGGTTCAATACTCCTTTCTGTACAATTACCCAGATTTAATTGTTCTAGGAAAAAGGGAATGTTTGTTTGGATCCCATTGAGGTGCCATATTCACAGCTTTTGGCTTAATATAATCAATACATGTTAGGGAATTTCTTTTCCCAATTCTGCTCTTGAACATTGAGACTATAAGTGCCCAGCTCCTGTGCCTTGTCCCTGCTGTGCGGGGGGCAGATTAAGATATCACCAACGCTGCCCCCACTTCCTACCCTATTGTTCTCCTCCACTCAAGTGGACAATGTAGACGTGAGAAGCAAGAGCAAGCCCTTGGCTCCTGATTGGCTCGTCTCTAGTCGCTGAATTACAACTCCCTGTGCTGCTGAGGGGAAGCTGCTGGGCAGTAGTTCAAACTTATGCTCCTTCTGGCAAAGATCTGCAGCTACTTGTTTGACTCTAATAATTCTGTAGGATGGAATGCAATCCTGGGGATTCATGGAAGAATTTGGTGGTACTCTGCAGCAGTTTGTACAGGCTGGACTTTAAAATCAGTCGTATATTTACATAAATAACAGGGCACCAGGGAGTGCGTATTGATCAATTCCCTATATTTTGTAGGTTTTTAGCTATTTTGGTCAGATCAGTTGCACTTCCATGTTTTATTTATCCTTAGAGTGCTCCCACAATCCCTCTTTTTTGTGCATTCTGAAGTTTAGCCTGTACAGGTATGGGACCTGTTATCCAGAACGCACGGGACTTAGGGCTTTCTGTAATTTGGATCTTCATACCTTAAGTCTACTAGAGAATATATACAAACATTAAATACTCCAAATAGGCGGGTTTTGCTTTCCAGTAAGGATTAATTATATCTTAGTTGGGATCAAGTATAAATATTACAGAAGAAAAGGCAATATTTTGCTTTTTTAAGTATTTGGGTAAAATAGAGTCTATGGGAAACAGCCTTTCCATAATTTAGAGCTTAATTGATAATGGGTTTCTGGATAACAGATCCCATACCTGTATATTGTACACGTACTGTATATAGTGTTACTAACTCTATAAATGGCTATTCATTTGTCCCCCAGCAGCCTGTTCCCCTTATATGGTTTAATCACTGTTCACTGGGGGGAATAACTTTACTGGTGGGGGCCTTTCTAGCTCTGCTAAACACTTTGCCAAAAGACCAGGCAGAATGGGTCCGACTAAGCACTCTTTTGTTTGTAGTCTGAACTCACAGTGCTCCACACACCAGACATTGGTGCTGCCCTAAGGCCCCCCATACACAGCCCGATAAAAGCTGCCAACAGATTGAGTCGGCAGCTTATTGGCCAGTGTGTGGGGCCATCCGACGGGCTTCCCGATCGATATCTGGCCAAAAGTTGGCCAGATCTTGATTGGACAGGTTAAAAAACCGACCGCCTGTTTTGGTTGCATTATGATCTGATCGTTGAGCCCTAAGGGCCCACGATTGGATCAGCCTGATATCGCCGACTTCAATGTGGGCATATTGGGGTGAGATCTCTGCGTCTATGGCCACCTCTATTCCTCTTCCCATTGTCTGCTCTCCTTCTTATATATACTAGAGGTGGCCATATACTGAGAGATCTGTTCGTTTGGCACCTTGAGGTGGGCGATATTGGGCTGTTCTGATTGGATCAGAATGATGGGCATATGAGCGGTCGGATTGCGGGACCGCATCAACGCACAGAGGCTGTCGCGATCCGACGGGATTATTAATCCTGCCCGACATTCGGCCAGATATCGATCGGGGAAGCCCGTCGGAGGGCCCCCACTCACGGGCCAATAAACTGCCGCCGCTTTTATCGACCCACGTATGGCCACCATTAATTAGATTATATAGATAAGTGAGTTATAAATAATGACAGCATGCTGGGTAGGGTTAGATCTAGAATGCGAGAGGTGGGTTAGAGTAGGGAGTAGGCTGACTATTTGGTTGACCACTACATGTCTCTGCTTATAATGGAATGCATTTAATGGGGAAGCTTACCTTAATTTATATCTGTTGGTATGATTATAGACAATGTTGAAGTCAATTGCATTTGGCCTTAAAGGGCAAGGAAAGTGTAAAATAGAATAAGGCTAGAAATGCTGTATTGTGTATACTAAACATAAACATGAACTTACTGCACCACAAGCCTAATCAAACAAATGATTTATGCTTTCAAAGTTGGTCATAGGGGGCTGTCGTCTTGTAACTTTGTTATACATCTTTGCAAGACCAAGACTGTGCACATGCTCAGTGTGATCTGGGCTAAGCTTAGGGATCATCATAAATGATCAAAAAACAAAGCTGCTTGAGTTCTGCATGACTGGTAAGTAAGGCGGGGTCTCCCCCTGCTGTTCATAAGTATGATTGTTTCCCTGACAGAAGTTAGGGACCGTCTGACAATTCCTATCCACAGCACTAAATGAAGGGAGAATTTCACTGCATACAGTCAGGTTTTTTATAAAAACGGTACACATTTTTTAATTAAAGTATATTAGAGATAGATTTATTTTTCATTAAAGAAAGTAAAAATGGGATTTTATTTCTTTGCCTCTCCTTGCTCTTTTATTTTGTGCTTACTGGCTCAGGGCAAAATATTTGCGATTTTTGTTAACTGAGATGTATCTCACATCTCCCTGCAAAAGCCACTGTGAAGTTATTTTGGCAGGCCTATCTGTTTGAACTGTGTCCCAAACCATTTCTGAACACCATTCCTTCCAGCCAGTTTAATATAAAATGACACGGAGAAATGTTTATTCACTTAGGCCTGCTTCCCAACGTTTAAGTATTAAGTATGTCATTAGTACTCACTTAACTGTGTCCGTAATAAACTGTATTTCTGCTCTGAAAAAAAAGCTGCCCTTGTTGCGGGTGACCCCATAATGAAAGAGCTTTACCCTGGTTGTAATGGGAGGCATGAAATAGATGGTGTTGTTCATAAATGGAATCTACGTGGGCCTGTTAGTGTTCTGCTGTATTCTTTGCTTATATGGGAGAACCCCTTTAATGCCAGTAGGGCTTGTAGCACCATTTAGTGGTCCCATGGGTAAAACAGTATTGTAGCCGTTGTTACAGAGAACAAGGTGCCTCTTAGTCTCTCCAGGTGAGTAATGAGAGAGATTGAGGGTTCAGGGGCACTAGTGTGTCAGTTATCTGTTGGGGAATAGTCAAAGAACTCTTTGCAAGCCGCTCTTTGCATAGGGGTCCTAGGATTTCACTTGAAAATCTGCCACCTTTAAACTTTTTGTAACACATTGGGATCCCGACTGCCACTCATTTGCTAGAACTCACTTGTCTTGCCACCTGTCCATGGTACTGAATGTAATTATTGTGATACAATGGGGTTTTTGTGTTATCATTAGGCTGAAGATGCCAGTTGGGATCTTTTTGTGGCTAGTTTTGCTTGTGTGTATGGGTTGCTTATAGTAGGGGATCGGCTGCTGTTAACATATAACCACATTTTAAAATATAGCTTTATAAGAAACTAAGGGGGTTAATGTTATAAAAGTCTCAAAGGGTTCATCTGGTCTACTAACCCATATTAACCAATCAGTAAGCTGTATTGCTAGTCACCTGTTTGAGTGCCAATGCTGTGTGGGTTACTAGACCATCTGGTCGAAGGACCTGCCAAAATAAGCCGCCACCTACAGAGTACCAGTTATAGGTTGGAAGTGTAGACTGCTGTAGTCTGTAGACATCACTGCCCTTAGTAGTTGTTTTTCAGCCATAGGCCATAGGTCTCACTGTCTACTTTTTATAAAAAAGGGATAAAGTCAAATGGGCATTGATCTGACCTCAGCTTCATCAGTCTTGACCAATAATAATACAGTAGCATAGTTACATAGTAAGTTATGCTGAAAAAAGACACATGTCCATCAAGTTCAACCTCTTTTTTTACCTGCCTAACTGCTAGTTGAACCAGAGGAAGGCAAAAAAAAAAAAAACATCTGAAGCCTCTCCAATTTACCTCAGAGGGGGAAAAAATTCCTTCCTGATTCCAAGATGGTAATCGGACTAGTCCCTGGATCAACTTATACTATGAGCTTTCTCCCATATTCCTGTATTGACTCACTTACTAAACACCATCCAACCCCTTCTTATACCTATCTAATGTATCAGCCTGTACCACTGATTCACTTCCCTCCCTGTAACACCCCTTTCCCTCCTTTCCTCTAATCTCATTGGCTCCCTCCTGTCTGCTGGGAGGAGCTACTGGTGAATAAAGCATCCAACCCCTTCTTATACCTATCTAATGTATCAGCCTGTACCACTGATTCACTTCCCTTCCTGTAACACCCCTTTCCCTCCTTTCCTCTAATCTCATTGGCTCCCTCCTGTCTGCTGGGAGGAGCTACTGGTGAATAAAGCATCCAACCCCTTCTTATACCTATCTAATATATCAGCCTGTACCACTGATTCAGGGAGAGAATTCCACATCTTCACAGCTCTCACTGTAACAAACCTCTTCCCAATATTTAGCTGGAACCTCTTTTATTCTAATCGGAATGGGTGACCTTGTGTCCGCTGGAAAGACCTACTGGTGAATAAAGCATTAGAGAGATTATTATATGACCCCCTTATATATTTATACATAGTTATCATATCCCCCCTTAAGCGCCTCTTCTCAGTAGAAGGGAACTTGAAAATGTTTTTCTTATGTGCCATACCATAGCACTTATAAGAAATATATTGAAACTATAAGTGGGGCAGAAATTGCCTTTTTTTTTGTTGTGTTTTATCTCACTTACGTTGTCCTCGGAGGGGAGTCCTTAACCCAGAACTATTCTTGGAGAAGATACAAACAACGTACACTAAACTCTGACCTTGCGTTTTTGGCCATAATATCATAGCCAGCCTTTTTACCGGGAATTGTACTTGACAAATGCTGGAGGATGAGGTTGTCCTTGATTTCAGTTGTTCTTTTTTAGGAGCCCAACCCTTCTGCATTATTTTTGACCATGTCTTAGGATGGCTGCCAGCCAGTTTATTTTGACAAAAGGAACGTATAGTATAGGAGAAAAGTATAGAAAGTATAAGAGTATAATGAATTTATTATATACAAAGTCAAGGGAGGGGATACAGGTATTAGCACTGGCTTAGCCACATGTCAGTCGTAAAACTAGTGAAAAAGAAAGAGCCGATACCTGTTAATGCAACAAACGTGGTGATCCCAAAATTTATTCCATGGTGCCAGTGACACTTTACACAAGATCAAACGTTTCGGGACCACATGGCCCTTCCTCAGTGAGTTTATTATACAGAAGAGATGGAGATCATGCAATAATATGTATGTATTTTTTATTTATCACAAATAGAATATAATGATGAGGCTGTACCCCCAGGTGCAGAGACTGGGAGAAACTGAGTGCTCCCAGCCGAAAGGCCAATTAGGGTGCTATTTGTGGACATTGTTTTCCTGATACACCTGAAAGCTGTCCTAGATATTCTTGGATATATGACTGAAATGTGATATAGTAGTGTTGTTGTTGCATACCTGTACCTGGCTATAAGGTAAGGGGTGTGCTAGATCTAAAAGGGGAGTGGGGTTATGGTGTGAACTGACAAAATACAAAGTCCTCTGTCCTAAGCTTTCTCTACTGATCCTCCTTACAGAGTGATTCAAGTCAATAACTGCTGTTGACACTTCTGAGAGCAGTTGCACTTATATTTGCGAATGTCACACAATACAGTTACATTTTTGGGGAATCTGTATTTGTGATTTGGGTGGGATGAACGACGGAATGCACTTGGAAGGTGGAGACTGTAACACGTGCCAAATTGATGGCATTGACCTATGGATAGTGGCTGACGATGCAGAGAAATTCATGATGGTCATAGTATGGACTTCCCAATAAGCACCTTTACATGGCAGTTCTTTGTCTTGTTCTCTTACAGGAACCAAATATGCAACAGTGCCTTTATTTCCATAAATTAATCAACTTCTTTAATATTTTCAGACTTGGTAACTGGATTCCATTAAGAACCATGAAGCCGGTACGGAACTTGCAGACAATCATATTGCTGTCATTTCTAGCTATCACCGTATTTTTCGCCATCCCCGGGCAGACTCAAGGTAATCATTTAGCTCAGAATCTGGTATATGATTTATCTGGTGTGCAGATGTGAACTGGGTCACTTCACGTATAATTAGCTGTAAATATGAATACAAGAACCTGCCTTTTCTTCATTATAATTTTAATTGATGCCCTTATCTTGAATTTTTTTATTATTGGTTGGCAATGTGGCTGTCATGATTAATACTGTGCTTAGGCTCAAGTGACTTTTAGTAGGATCAATATGCATTGTTAGAATCATTTTAGGGGTTCACTGGGCAAGGTGTTGAAGCCCCATCCCCAGACAGGCAGTGGGATTTCTGAGGGCCAGGATTTCTCCCACTGTCCCATTGAGCCAATCCAACCCTACACTGGGCACCTCAGGTTCCATGGTTTAGTGGCTCTCAAAGGACTTTAAGACTGCTGGTGTCCTAATGTATTGAGGTATTTCAGACACTTAGGTTTCCAGCTTCCTTTAATTGGCTTTCAATCTTTTTATATATTTAATTATAATAGTTTTTGTACAAAACATCTAATTTATAGGATTACACACTGAAAGATTTGTCATAATGTCTTTAGGGGGATATACATTTTATTAGTTCATTGTTGGAGGGGATTTCCACCACTCTGTAAGAACTGATTACACAAAAGAGCTTATTCTATTTCAGGTTTATTTGGGTTGGGCTTGTGTAAGCTCCAACAACACTTACAGCTTGGGCTCCTACAGGTTCCCACCGCTTTGCCCAGATTTCAACACAAATTCTTTAAATAATATCAAAGTTCCATAATTTCACATTAAAGTATTTAACATATTTTTCTTATTACATCACAGAATAGTGTCCAAGCGCCAGTGAACAAATATAACAACACAGGCCAATATGATTTATAGTCAAATTAATGAATTGCTGAATGGTTTGCAAAAAGCATATTTTTCTACAGTGCAGTCCCAGAGAAAGCCAGTCCAAGAATGTATGGGAAAACTCTTTTTTTTTTTAGACCAAAAGAGATACAAATGATATAAAATTAGTGTTTCTCTTGGGCCCAGTTTTTGTCTAGTTAGCCAAAAACTACAAAACTAAAATGTATATGAGATAGAAAAAAAGTTTAACATAGCTCTCTGTGCTCTACAAGTAGTATTTTATAATTTCAACACACTTTGATACAATTGAATACTTTCAGGTTGTATTTTAGTTCTTATAAAAGAGCCTCGGTGTGTGAGCCTGGATCTTCAAGGTATATAGAGGCTCAGTAGTCTTTAAGTGATAATTGTAGTGGATAAAATTGTCTCTGTGGTCTACAAGTAGTAATTTTTAATTTCAACACACTATAATACAACTGATTACTTTCAGGCTTTATTTTAGTTTTTATATAGGAGCCTCAATATGTGGGCTAGTTCTTTAGGGTATATAGTCCTGTTATAGTTGCTCAGTAGTCTGTAGTAGTAATAGTAGTAATAGACAAGAGGGGGAACATATGTGTCTCAAATGCGTCACTCACACTGGTGCCTGAAGGCAAACAATTTAGATTGTTTCTCTTAGATAACATTGGTTATTGCCCCAAGAGAAGAGTGTGGGCAATCCAAGGAAGCATTATCATCTGGAAATATGGAATTGGCAGTTACTAATTTACTATTACTGCTCTATAATTTATTATTGTATTTAATTGCATCCGATAAAACAGTCAGATTAACAGATAAAGGTCCCACAGCTGAAGGTAGGAAGAGTGAGGGATAGCAGGTATAGCAGAGGCCAAAATGCAGACAGTAAAATCTAACATCTGTTTGTAAGACTTTTTCTCCAGCTGTTGCTCAACTCCCAAGCACTAACCATCAGCCAAAGACTGTCATGGGTTTCCCAGGGTTGTCATATACAACAGCTGATTGGATAGACCTACTTTTTGAGGCAAAACGAGTCTGCTATGTCCTGTGATTTCTACAATTGGATTCAGAGATATTAAGTAACTCAAATGTTATTAAACAGATAATGATCCAGTCCTTGGATTTTTAAAACCTCTTCAGAGGTTCCTCTTAATGTTCCTCTCAATGTTAACATGAAATAAGGTCTAATAAAATCCTAGAGTGAATTATTATAACACTAAAGCCTTGCAAACAATCCATCTAAGATCTGAACAAATTAAATGGAGGAATTACACGTTGGTTGGTTGGTTAAAGAGGTTTTCAATGTGTGACATGGTTGTAACCTAGATTCCCAGGGTACATGGGTCCTTGGATTCATTCTATCTACTTGCCCTTGAGGAAAATTGTAGTTTTAGGCAGGCACCAATCTGGAACATCCCAAAGTAGAACCCAGGAGTTTAAATTGTATGAAAAGTTCTTATTTTACGTTATGTATAAAAGAGATGCATTTCATGTCATCAAGAGACACTTAATCATAGTCACCCGGACCCAACACTGATGTTAAGCTTATATATTTATCCAGGGTTCTAGCTTCAAATGTTTCAAAAATAGATACTTGCCCTTGAGGGTTGATACACCCTTGATCACACGGAGCAACTTTTGCATTATAATATTGAGTCTCTCAAGAATCCACAATAGGGTGGAGAGAGAAATAGTTGTATGTTTATCTTCACATGGAGTGTGCACACACCGTTTGACAACCGTGGGAGTATGGATTTTGTACCGGACACTATTCTAAATAAGATTTTTACCATTGACAGATACTATAAAGGAAGGTGCAACTGATCTATTGAACAAATAATCACTTTTTGTGTAAAAGACTTTGCTTAGGCAAATATCATTATTTCACTGAGATATCTAAATGTCTTTTCTTTTTTTGTGAGTTTGTTTGATGTTCTGTCATTCAACACGGAACAGCATTACTGACATGATAATTTCACGCTCTGTGGCTTTTTACTCCTCGCCAGCTATGTTATTCTTTATCGTATGTACAGACTGAAATGAACTCGCCGGCTATTATGAAGGAAATCTGTGTTCTCAGTCTCGTTTAGGTCATTGTACAACAAACAGTGCATATTTATGGTAGTTGTATGCCTAAGGTAGTAAGGTAGTGTTTGCTCTGCTCCTTCATTATGTTAATGACAACATCTACTAATTTCCACATGCCCAGTTTAACACCACTTTCATGTTTTATTGTATTCTTTACAATGCACATTTGCTAAATACCTCAGAAAAAGATAACAAGAAGACCATCTGGAGATCAAGCCAGGGCATGAGCATAAATGCCTCTCTGCTGACTGGAAAACGAATGATTCAGAAACAGTGGATACCAAAGGGACCACAACGGGGTGTTCTTTGTTCTGTCACACTCAAGGTTTTAACCTAATTTCTTGGAAATATCTTGACGATGACCTTGAGATGCTTTCCTTCATCCTTTCAATGGAAATATATTCTTTATTCTTCCTTTTAATGTAACTTTGTTTTATTGTTTTATTTCCTTTACACAAGAAGTTAGTGTTTGCTCCAAAGAATATAAATTTCCACAGACATAAAGATACATTACAGGTTGGTGATGTCTCAAAAATAATCCGGAATATATTTTTTTAAAATTATTCTACTTTATTGGTATTTGTAAGCGAACTCTAACTGGTGTTATATTTATGTGCCAGATTTCCCATAACTAGTTTTAAAAACCAAAAATTCGAAAATAAATAAATAAATAAATAATTATAATTATAATAATAAAAATAATAATATAAATTTCATTGATATACAATATATACAAAAACAATAATAAGAAAAATAAATTTATTAATAAAAGATAATATCAGTATTTGAAAAGAGTTTTTTTTTTGCATACAGCTAATGTATACTAGTTATGCTTAATGGCTGGCACATCGTTTAAAAAAAAAAATTCTGTGTAATGCGTAAGTTTCAAGAACTTTGTTCAAACAGGTGATTGGTTTTATTTTTCTATTGGGTTATGGTTGTGTGATGTGGTGATGGTTTTGTTTGTTCTATCCCATGTACATTAATAATGTTTCTTCTAAGATGTTCCTTTAAGGTGTATTGCATACTAAGAAATATAT
Source organism: Xenopus borealis (assembly GCA_024363595.1). Taxonomy (NCBI): domain Eukaryota; kingdom Metazoa; phylum Chordata; class Amphibia; order Anura; family Pipidae; genus Xenopus; species Xenopus borealis. Next base: position 128,070,190 of record CM044442.1, read on the forward strand.
ATAATTTTTTTTATATTTGAAGGTTTCAAAATGTCTTACAACTTATATTTTATAATTAAATCTTTGGACAAGATTCAGTTCCATGAGAAAAACTTATCTCATGGTTTATCCCGTGAAAGCTCAATAGAAGTCTATGGAGAAAGTTGGAGATTAGTTCCTTCATCAAATACATCCAAGTTGGGTCTATGAATTATGTTAATTAAAAATTGGATTTTAAGTTTTGTGGTCTGCAGAATATCAACACGTAGGATATGACCAGTAAAAGTAGGAGATTCCTTACCAAGAATTACTTACCAAGATTCCTTTCACACTGGATATTTAGGTTTAGATCAAATTAGAAAGTCCATAAAAAATTCCTTGCTTTCAATTAAAATTTTCCTCCTATTTTAGAAAGTATTGGAATTATTTTAGTAATCACCGGATCAACTTATTCATATTAAACACAGTAAATACAACTACAATCAGGAGGTAATTGAACCATGAACCCATTAGCTGATGCCCCTTTTCTTTAAGGGTAGGGACAGACAGGGAGATTCGGGGAGATTCTGTCACCTGGCGTTTAATTAGTCGCTAGTTGAAATGTAAAAGCGCCGGCTCTGTGCACACGCGGTGCGGCGATTTCCGGAATCGCCCGAAGTTACTTCGTGAGGAAACTTCGGGCGATTCCGGAAATCGCCGCACCGCGTGTGCACAGACCCGGCGCTTTTACATTTCAACTAGCGACGGACAGGGAGAAGGACGTTCGGGGAGATTGTCGCCTGCTATTAAACGCCAGGCGACTGAATCTCCCCGAATCTCCCTGTCTGTCCCTAGCCTTAAACTTCTATTGAGAATATGTTTGTTCCTGTTTAAAAGTTAATCATTAATTAGGATGTCTAATAGTAGTGAACATTGAAGAGTCCTCAATACTCAATCTTTGGCCCCTCAATACATTTTGGTTTATTCTTTTAAAACGTATTTTTACACTTTATACCTTTCCGTAGATACTTTATGTCACAACAAAGTCAGGTTGATGTGCTGACAAATCTCATTAGTCTGCGTTATGAATGTTGCTTGCTGACTTCTAACTCCTAACATGACTTGTCTTGTCTCTTTGTAAGTTTTAGGGGGTTATTTATAAAAGTCCGATTTTCTTCTGGTTGTAATTTTAAAGGGGAAAACCACAGTTTTTTTTCGCAGAAAACTAATTTTTCATGATTTATTAAACACTGATGGTGTTAAAAGTCTGAATTAAAAAGTACCTCAACTCAGACCTGCAGAGTTCATGTATTTGCAGTTTCCAAAAAACGTTGCGGTAAAATCCAAAAAAGTTGCGGTATTCGGTAGCCAAATCCAAAGAAATAGCCACGTTTTGACATAAAACCCGAAAAAGTTGTGGTATTCAGGCATCAAATTGCAGATTTTTATCTTATCAAGATTTTTTCCGCACAAGAATTTTTCGGGAATTTTATCGATAAATAGGTGTGGAAAAAGTCTGAGCGGATTTGGTCGTAGTGGCTTTCCTAAAATACTGAGATGAATTCGGATTCTGATAAATAACCCCCTTAGTGTCTATAAGTGGTATGTCATGCGGGAGAATAATATTTGGTTGTTTTCATTAGAAAACCAGGGATGACATGAAAAAAAAAAAAATAACGCATTTCTAGTTCTGGGTGTTTGAAATACTGACTTGTTTATCAAACAGTGTCACACGCATGATAGACTTTGTATTACAATGTGTGAACTCTTTGTATTTCTGCCTTCATAGTGACACCTCCAACAAGGATGAGATACCACGTTGTGTCTCAGGACAGTGTACAGATTTCATGGAAAGGTTCCAAAGATAAAGTTAAAGGATATAAACTTCTTATCACACCCAAATCAGGTAAAGACCTTCGATTGCCATTGTGTTTTTGATTTAATTCATACTACGGCTTAGGGCTGAATTTTTTTTTTTTTAAAGAGCAAATAAACCCAAACACACAAAGTTTGAAAAACAAAATACATTTGTAAAACATATTTGCTGTGATCTCTTCTTACTGTTCTAAAAGAAGGAGGTCATTGTTAACCCCAAGACCCACATTTAAAATGCTAAAATGTTAAGAGCTCTCAGATAAAATCCTGTAGGGGGGAATGCAATATGGTTGCTATATGGTTAATGTGGTAATATGGTTAGCACTATTTTTCACTGATTAAAGGCTTCCTAGCAAAGATTGCGACCAAATTGCTTTTTTGCAACAAAATATTTAACAGAACTGCAGAGCTGGGCAATTAAGATTCACAATGCAATAAAAGCCTAACAAAGAATATTACATTGTGACGGCAAACTTTTATTTGCAAAGTTTTGCTTAAATTTTTTGAAAATTTCCACCCAAGGGACTAATTGCTTTTCCAGATAAAAATGTATGAAATATTTAAGCCCTTGCCTAATGAAGCGTTGAATATCCTGGTATAACTGATCCAATATTGGCATAAATGTGGACTAGAGACCATGTCTACTGATGTATGGAGTTACCTGACAAGTACAAAAAGCTTTAATTGCTAAATCCTTCACTTTACAATGCATTCCTTTCTTTCAGTTCAGTCACTGAAGGGCTGGAATGAAGGGAGACATACTCTCTGGGCTTCTAGTTAAACATGAAATGACAGCCAGAGATATCTATCTAGAAGCCATGCTTATGTGTATAGATACCCCGGGGCAGAGGTTTGGCCATCTACTTTCAAATTCCTAGGGACAATGTAAGGTAATGCATTTCTGCAATGGCTGGAGTGCTGAATCTTCCCTTATGCCCCAACCACCGGGCCACGGACCAGTAGCTGGCCATAGGCTGTGCCAAACTCAGGCCGCTCTCGTCCTGGCTGCAGTCTATAATAGCTTAAAAAACAAGCCTGAATTGAACCCACATCTTCCCCCCCCCCCCC
>CM044442.1:128080846-128131942 GCA_024363595.1 Xenopus borealis
AAAAAAAAATGTTTTTTTTTTTTTTTATTTTAACCCAAATTGTGACATCAAAGCACTCATTTCATTCCAGCTGAGCTAGATCCAACTTGAATTGGTGTTTCATTTTGCTCTGAGCTAGGAATGGGGAAGGTGGTTGCTGGGCCGCTCATCGGCTCCAGTGTAGCAGAAATACTTTGATGATATCCCTAAAAGGTGTTTCTTGTTTTAAAAAAATCCAATACGCAGTGGCCTGTAGGCAAGCAAAGTGAATAGGGAACACGTCAGCACTAGAATATTCTGGGTGAAGCTGCCGAATAATAACTGGGAAGGGGAGGGCTATGCACAAGTGAGGGAATGTATGAACTGTGTCTAGTAACCCAAACCCCATATCCAAAGAGTTTCCACCAGGTACATACTGCCCAATGATTTGTTTCTAAACCTGGTAGGACATTGTCATTTTTATTACATTACTCTTAAATAGAGCTAGTTGGCCCCAGAGACCCCCCAGCATCACAGAGGCCATTGGGACAGAGGGATGAAGAAGCAGATAAAAGTGTATTGTGTCATGTAATACTTGATGTGTTTAGAATATACTCTACATTAGTGATGGGCGAATTTATTCGCCAGGGGCGAATTCGCGGCGAATTCCCGCGATTCGCCGCTGGCGAATAAATTCACGAAACGGCAGCAAAAATTCGCCACAGAAAAATTCGCCCAAAAAACGAGTCGCGCGTCGCTTTTGACGACACGCCGCGCATCAGAAAGACGCGACACGTTTGACGCGCCGCACGGCAAAAACGACGCGCAACACGTTTCGCAAATTTTTTCACCAAATTTTTCGGCGAAGCGAAACGCGTGAGATTCGCCCATCACTACTCTACATTAGAAATGTCCTCATACAGCAGCAGAACTTCAACTTCATGTTGCTAGGAACTGTAGCTTATTCACAGTAATAGGACTGTATCTTGCACCCAGACATGTAATCTAAGGCCCTCAGATAGGGCCCCTGCATTACCGTATTGCCAGGAGCCATACACAGTACAGTAGTTTCCCATTTCCTAGAAAAGCCATGAGCTTGGCCAAGAGTGAAGCTCATCAAAGCATAGATGGTATTTCAAGCTTTCTGTGGAATGCAGAGCCCAAACTGTCCACGTTGCACTAAAATGTGTGATTTTTAAATATGGAAAGTCTTAATGCTGGATCAGACAGCTGGAGCGAATCACTGGCAGCCAACAGAGATTATAGTGCCATGTGGCCCCTACACCTGTCTGTCTCTGCTGATGAACGCTACAGATGTGATGTGGGTTCACAGAGCTGGGCTGCAGGGATTGGAAGATCAACCTTTCAACAGTATTTAATGCATCTAACATTTTATTCTGCCTATATGTCCAGCTACCCACTTTATTTCTTGTAGCTAACGTGCCTATGTATTGTATTTATTCTTGAAAACATAATTTTGCCTCTTTATAGTATTTCCCTGGTAAAACCTCACCTTTTGTATTCAGTGCAGTTTAGGAATGGTATTAATTAAATTGCAGGTTATGTGATAAAAGGTGCAATAAGTGCCCGACCAATAAATGGCATTTACTGGTCAGATATTTAAAAGTATCGGTTTAAAGCGCGTGGGCAAATGTTTTTTTTGGGGCGGTCGGTGGAATCCTTGAGCGGTCTGGTGGGGGGCATAAAATTATATTGTGTTCTTGACCTGCTATGTTCAGGAATACAGTTTCCCTAACCCAAACCCAAAGTGTTGGACTGGCCCTAGTGGGGCCCTGATCTGTGTATAAGTGATCGTGAGTTAAAAAATAATGAGAGTGAGATTTGTGGTGAGCACATATTGGTTAAGCAATATTGCTCAATGGATACAGCAATATATTAAAATACATCTTAGCTTGATATACGCTAAGAGGTTGCACTGGCCAAATATAGGAAATGAAGCAAGGGCATGAAACTAAAATTCTTAAAGTCACTGATCTAGTGGCATGTCTGTTGGTCTATCTGTCTATATTTCCAAGCATGAACATACTTAATTTTCAAAAATAGGAATGTTGCCTTGGGCCTAAACTGACCTTTGAAATTCCTTAGCAGTGTTCTTCTTCAAAATACAAAGGTACATTTAATCAATAACATATTTTCCATCATGACTTTGCCCGATGTGCAGACCTGAGGCATATTACGTATTTAGATGAGGTTAAAAAAGGACACATGTCCATCAAGTTCAACCTTTTCATCCAAGTAAATTCTACCTAACTTCTAGCTGACCCAGGGGAAGGCTCTGCAAAGTTCTGGATTAACTTAGAGTGTTAAAGGGATCCTGTCAATGGAAAAAAAATGTTTTTAAATTCATCAGTTAATAGTGCTGTTCCAGAAGAATTCTGCACTGAAATCCATTTCTCAAAAGAGCAAACAGATTTTTTAATATTTCATTTTTAAATCTGACATGGGGCAAGTCATTTTGTCAATTTCCCAGCTGCCCCTGGTCATGTGACTTGTGCTCTGATAAACTTCAATCACTCTTAACTGCTGTACTGCAAGTTGGAGTGATATCACCCCCTCCCTTTCCCCCACCCAGCAGCCTAACAACAGAACAATGGGAAGGTAACCAGATAACAGCTGCCTAACACAAGATAACAGATGCCTGGTAGATCTAAGAACAACACTCAATAGTAAAAACCATGTCCCACTGCGTACTATTCAGTTACATTGAGAAGGAAAAACAACAGCCTGCCAGAAAGCAGTTCCATCGTAAAGTGCTGGCACAAGTCACATGACCAGGGGGAGCTGGGAAATTGACAAAATGTCTAGCATCATGTCAGATTTCAAAGCTGAATATTAAAAAATCTGTTTGCTCTTTTGAGAAATGGATTTCAGTGCAGAAGTCTACTGGAGCAGCACTATGAACTGATGCAATTTTAAAAAAACATGTTTTCCCATGACAGTTTCCCTTTAATGTCAGTAACCTTAGATTTACAAGGTTATCCAAGTTCAGAATGATAAAGAGGTTTGGTTGGCAGTCCCAGAGGCATTAATGTTCACTGTCATCTCTGGGCTGGCAAATATAAAGTACAGATTTCACGGCTATATTTTAGTGTTCAGTTCTGCAGTTGTTTGCAGTTCTGCATGGCTTGTCTATTCAGTATATGTAGTATAGTATAAAGCTGATGTATAAAGACTTTAAAAACAAGCAAGAATCGGTGAGCCTTATTGTGTTTTATATTCTGCACTTAAATGGAAACAGATGGTCCAATGGTTAATTGGTAGTTAATTATCAGGCCTTTGAAGCATCTGCTTTCATCTTTATTACAATACAAGTCAACACATGTCCCCTGTTGCTTTAAATGTTAATATCTAAATTACAGGTGGAATTCAAAGTCTTGTCCCAAATGACGGCAACCACCAATTACTCCGAAGGTCGCCAATCCTCAATAAAATGTATGTTTGAAATGGGTAAAATGACTGTAGAGAAAAACCCAACCATGTCAGGCTTGAAGATCTTGAGCTTGGTTGAGAATTATCAGAGTGACGTTCCGTTCTCTTAGAGCTTGAGTAAGGTCCCAGAAGCTTGACAATCTAATTATGAGACTTAACAAAGCTTCATTTTCAATAATTAATGGACAGTTTTTATTGTGAAACGAACTACAAATTTGGCCAGTCTAAAACCCTACGAAGGAGTCCAGGTGCCGTGTATGGAGAGGTCACTATGTTGACTCAACCCTGCAACCCTCTCTAGTATAGAAACCAATCTACTGGATGTTGTGAAGTCACACATATAAAATCTATGCAGTCATAGTGCAACATGATATTTTGTTCACTCAACCAAGACCACACCAGTTGCAAAGCACAAAGCAGCCATGCATTTTTCTTGTGATGTGTTATTAACATGCCAATCATAGCCAGAAACCCCTGAAGCCAATGAACATTTATGGAGTTGTATATTTGTTTCAACAGCTCCTCTCAAAACACAACTGGCTTTGACCCCCAACAATATTGCTTTGGGGACTGCTTTATTTATATTATAAAAATATAAAATTAATGCAAAATGATTTCTTTAACATTTTGTCCAAATTCCACAGAAGCAATAGTTTATTGTTTGTCAGACTCTCTAGATTTCAGGTATGAGATTAAAGAGAATTTAGATTTTTACAGCAGGGATGCCCTGTCTCCCCATCTGCATTGCCCAGAATCCGGGGCCGGATTTATATAGCGGGCGCCCCTGTTGTTTGTCACCCTTGTCCCCTCCCTTTTATTTGCTCAAATTTTCATCATTGGAATGGAACAATGAGAATTGGCACGTGGGAAATCTTAATTTCTGAACCAATGTGGGTGTGGTTGGGCAGCATGCCGCCCCCTAAAATCCTGCCGCCCTAGGCCCAGACCTAGGTGTCCCCTCCACAAATCCCAGCCTGCCAGAATCCTTCTATAGTGATGTAATAGATCAGGCTCATTGGAATTGTACAACCATGACAACAGTTGCAGGTGGCCCACTGTCTCCATATTTCTTTTCTATACCTGCTATCTCCCAGTCTTCCTGCTCATCCTACCTACAAGGCTTCTCTGTGAGGCCATATCATTTGAGGAGCTGGAGACCGTCGAGTGTGTTATTTTATTTGTCCTCTGGCTTCTTGCGTGTGATTTTATCTTGAGCTTATAATTTGCTTTAAATGGGCATTGGGCTATAGGAAAGCAATTTAGCACAAGGAAATAAAGGAGTAAGCCTTCAGGACCTCTCCCAGCAGCCTGGTGTTTTATTAAATGTTAGCACATGTGTTTATCCACCTTCCACCTGCTATTGGCTGAAAGCTAGCGCCGACCAGACTTCTGCAGAAACGATCAAGTCCATTACCAGACAAATCAGTTGAATCGCATACATTCCCTTGTGCATGAGCCAGTTTTATAGTTTTAGACCTAAGCTTTTATTAGCTGCTTATAAAAGTCCCTGGATGGAGACTTCAGAAAAGGATAGCACAGACAGTAAATGAAAATGAGCCTCCTAATTGCTGTACATTTTCTAACCCTTCAATCAGCCCATAATATGCTAAATTATGTCCTTATTGAGAGGCTTTACTTTGTAGCTTAATTCAGTATGGCTTCTCTTACATTGATTTCCCTTAAATATTGAAGAAATAGAGCACTTTGCAAAGTACAAGGAAAGGTAGAATCACTAAAGGGTACTTAAACTGTCAGGCACCCCTTAGTGATTCCTGTCACTTCAGACCCTGGGTTTGAACTCTACTTCTTCCAAAAATGCATCAGACCAGGGGGATTTCCTTGATAACACCATGTTGCCATACAAATACAAAGGCTGTGGGTACACAGTTGAGAAGATAAATCAGTGTCGGACTGGGACACCAGGGGCCCACCCAAAAACCTTAGACCAGGGGCCCACTCAAAAACCTTAAACCAGGGGGCCACTCTCAGTACTAATATTTTTCACCTCCTCAATCAAACTCTATTCTCCTAGTTTGTTTTCTTTACATACTATAATCAATGATTCCATCTATTTAGCCTCTTTGTTCTCATAGAAATAGAGAATGGCCATGAAATAGGCCAAAAGTTTAGTAGCATGAGGGCCCACTGACACCTTGGCCCACCGGGAGTTTTCCTGGTATTCTGATGGGCCAGTCCGACACTGAAATAAATGGAAGAAGAGGAGAGCCTGCCTTGTGTCTGAAGATGAAGTTGTTCTTCCCTATATCAGTTCTGCAGGTATAGATTTCAAGACAGACTAGATGCTCCACTGAAGCAGTAAATGAGAAGATGCAAGACTACTAGCACACACATCTATATTGATCCAATGAGGGATTCAGTTTTTGTGCTAATTTATTATTTCCCCTTTTGCGGTGAATCGAAGCTATCTTGTCATCTTTGTCTACCTCTTCATTGACCAGAAGTGGAAACAAAAATGGAAAACAGAGACATTTTCTGATAAAAGTGATCAAAAGCCGCAGATTCCATTTCCCAGCTTCTTCCTGAGTAAAACAACATCAATTTTCTGTTTTCCTTCGGAAGGTGCATCTCTTTGACGGCACGGTTACAGGAACTGACCAGCAGGGGGTGCGGTACTTACAAAATGCCTTATTTCTGCAGTTAAAAAAAAATCATCCATGTCATTTGCAAAAGTGCTTAGACAAGCACCCAAGCTTAAGTTTTATGGTTTTCTTATCCAATAAGGACTTTTGGCTTAATTTCCTATAATTTTTGGGGGGAACAAAACGGCCCAACTTATCTAAATAAAATTAATTTATTTAGATGTGTGATGATGATCCCTAGGAAAGTATAAACTATTATAAGGCTATGGGCACACATGCTGTTGGCTCCAGCTGTTGTGAGTCTGTATTTTTGCAGGCTAAGAGAAGCAGATCTGCTCAGTACTGGGGGAGATTCATCAAAGAGTGAAGTGAAGAGTGAAGTTACGCAACTAGAGGGAAATTCTGCAGCTCTCCATTCATTTCTATGGGATTTTGAAAGGCGTATTTATCAAAGGGTGAAATTTCACTTCACCCATTGATAAATACGCCTTTCAAAATCCCATAGAAATGAACTGAGAGCTGCGGAATTTCCCTCTAGTGGCGGAACTTCACTCTTTGATGAAACTCCCCCAGTGCCTCTACATAGGCTCAGACAGACTGACGTCAGCCAAAATAATAATTTAAGCTTCAGCTCCGCTGTGTGTGACCGCACACAGACTGGGGCTTCTCTCAGCCTGCAAAAATACACATAAATCGACAAGAGACTCAGAATCAGCGCACATCCTATTTCAAAATATGTCGGGTGCTCATCCCAGGGAGACTCCCCATTAGGATCCCCAAGAAAACAATTTCACACACAATAGCAACCAAGGAGAGCACACCAGTTTATCAAGCAATACTTAAATTTAATCCAAAAAAGAAAATTCCAAAAAAGTATATACAAAAAAAACATATACCACATTATACAAAAAATACAAAAGAAAAAAGAAAAAAAGAAATAATCGCCCAACGCGTTTCGACCTTAAGGGTCTTCCTCAGGGGCAAGAAAAACAAAAATAAATAAAAAATAGGCCCCTGAGGAAGACCCTTAAGGTCGAAACGCGTTGGGCGATTATTTCTTTTTTGCTTTTTTGCTTTTTTCTTTTGTATTTTTTGTATAATTTGGTATATGTTTTTTTTTTGTATATACTTTTTTGGAATTTTCTTTTTTGGATTAAATTTAAGTATTGCTTGATAAACTGGTGTGCTCTCCTTGGTTGCTATTGTGTGCAAAAATACACAGACTGACAACAGCCAGAACCAACAGCCTGTGTACATTTAGACTAAGCTACACAGAGCTACACAGTGGTTCAGGGTTGTCCAGACTACAGATTTGGGTTCTACTCTTTTATGAAGTCAACCAATGAGTTATCCACGCCAGCTTGATATATTGATAGATTGCAATATAGCTTTTGGGTGCCCCTGATGTACCTTATGCCAAGCAATGACATGAACTGGATATACTCAGTCCAGGGTTTTTCTTGGGTGTCACCAAAATCATGTATAAATAGTAAGCACATAAGACGGCAAACTCTTCTCCTAATTTCTATACACTGAACTTATTCTTTACACACATATTATTTTTAAACTGCTTATAAAGCATTGCGTGCACTTTTGGCACTATATAAGTGTGATCAAACATACTCACATACAGGATTTATTTTCCTTTTAACAATCCCCCAAGTAGCCTAAATTGTGCAAAGATTTTGGCATTGTACTTGATACCATGGGCGCAACATGCTGTTTCATGGAAAGTAGATTTTTTTTTAAAGCAGAGAATGTGGTATGTGAACAAATATTTTTTTTTGAAAGCTGGCAAAGAATGTCGATGCTGGCAGCCTATCAAAAACTATTAGCAAGCAATTGCTCTCTCTACATGATTAAAAAAGCCTGGAGAAGTAATTCAGGTTGTTGTTATGTATGTTTGATAATATGTGTAGCCTTAAAGCGTGCCAGTCATCCTTTTTTTTATGTTTGATGTAAAATAGTTTATTAATGCTACACATTCATTTTCTTTTATAAATTCAGCACATAATGGGGCTGTATTATAATTTCTTGGAATGCTTATTCAAACGTTTCTAGTGGACACATCCATTGAATACTGAAGATATAAGTGAAAAGGGTTATTTTACAATGAGAATACTGGAAAGCTTTAATAAGATCTTGTGCTCATGGCTGTATGCATTAGACATCCGTCCGACCTAGAAAAATAAAAACCTGCTTATATCCAATAGAAATTAAGCAGGTGTTATTTTTTTGGTCAGCTGTAGAAAAAGCATAGGTCTGAATATTATAGGTCACTGAACTTGGCCAAACTGCTGTATTTGTGACACTGCCCCATAAGCCTTTTTCCATTCAGTAGACACCAAATTTTTACTTTGAGAGATGGTGCATTTTGGCCGCATTTTTCCTGGAAGATTTTCTCCAGGATATTCAGGTACATGAGATGCATACTCTCAACTGGTTTTAGATCATCAGAGCTGGGCCAAAGACTTCTGGCTAGTGATGGGCGAATCTCCCGAGATTCGCTTCTCCGAAAAATTGGCGAAAAATTGCCGAAACGAGTCGCGGGACGCTTTTGACGCGTGTCGCATCAACTTTGGCGCGTCGCGTCGTTTTCGGCGCGTCGCGTCAAAAACGACGTGCGACTCGTTTTTTTTGTGAATTTTCGCTAAGCAAAATTTGAGAATTTATTCGCCAGCTGCGAATCGCGAGAATTCGCCGCGAATTCGCCCCTGGCGAATGAATTCGCCCATCACTACTTCTGGCACAAAAGTCAAGACCTTGAACCTTTCCCTCTTGCACCTTCCACCAAAACTTGCCACCTTCTTCATCTGCTCATTCGTTGGTGCAGTGCTGGATGAGCTGGTCTAGAGTTAGAGAAGGCAGCAGAAGTATGTTCCTAGGGTCTCAGTGCCCCCACCACCACCACCACCACAATTGAGCTGCTGCCTATCCCTTATTCCAGACCTGATGATCAGGGCTGTGACTGAAACAATGTAGGTCATGCACCTTATTGTTCTTAATATTGTTGTATGCTACTTTGGCCTTGTGTTTGCCATCATTGCCCTGTTGATGGATAAACTTCATTAGACATATCTTGGTCACAATTCATACACTGAAACGTTTTAAGTTTGGACTCCTGAAAATATATGTACAGCAGCAATGCATCACATTTGACTTGGCTTCTTATCTCACTTTTATTTTATTCTATTTCAGGAGAGACTTTTTGTTGTGGTTCGCATTCAGCAGAGAGAACCATCCAAAAGCCAATGGCCATCAACATTTAACATTCAAAAACCACTCAACCTTCTCTTTGATTTCATCTTGTAATGCTATATTTGTCTTTTTATTTTCTTTTTCATTTTTTGTATCTTGAACTTTCCACTAGAAAACGTAGATAATGTATGGGTAACTGATTATTGCCCTGGATTTGTTTTAGCACATGCTATGAATTTATTTATTCTACTCAACTGAAAAATGTACTTAGTATGACATCAAGGGTTCTATACAATTCCATCTGCACACCAGATTTCATTTCTGCGCTGTATAATTGTAGCCCATTGCTACGTTTTAATTATTAAAAAGAATTTAGAGATTGACATGGGCTAAATTTTTTTTTTGAAGAAGAAAAACAGTTTTCCTGTAGAACCCCAGCAGTTTCCGACATTGTGATTCTGGTGGATGGATCCTGGAGCATTGGTCGACTCAACTTTAGGCTTGTTCGGGTCTTCTTGGAGAATCTGGTGGCTGCCTTTAATGTTGCTTCGGATAAAACAAGAATAGGTATTCTTATAAATGTATTTTTTTTTTTTTTTATTAATTTCGTATTAATTTTCCATGTCAATCTGTATAAAAGGAAAAAAAAGACATGATTCATTTCTTATCTGTTTTCAGGTCTTGCACAGTACAGTGGAGACCCAAGAATAGAATGGCAGCTGAATTCTTATGCTACCAAGGATGCAGTTATAGATGCTGTCCGGAACCTTCCTTATAAAGGCGGAAACACACTGACAGGTATTGTTTTTCAATCCTATCCAGCAAAATACACAAAACACCATATAAAAAAAGGGGGAGGGGGGATATGAATTCAGATTTTAGGTTTTTCATTACACAGTTTACTGGCCAATCTACTTGGAGCACGACTATGTTACAGATTTTGTTGCCATATATTCTACTGTATTTAGAAGTTACATTTTCAGAACAATTTACAGTCAAATCCTGTCTCCCAGGATCCTAAAATCAAACCTCTAATATCCTTTTTTAAAGAAATTCAGTTAATTTTTGGCAATCCAGTTATCGCCATGTTCTAGCTCCTGTGGTTTTTTGAGAACATTTTCTTTTCAAGAAACTAATCTTTGGCTATCTGTTTGTTACTGTGTTCTGTTTCCCAGGATTCTTAGCTGGCCACTATTTTTTGGTTGCGTGTTTTTCGTCCTTATCTAGGGATGGTTCTTGAGGAAAGTGATTGTGATGGTTGAATAATGCTGGCACTATGAATTGTTCCATAAAAACAAAATTACATTAATTTCAACCACAAGGGCACGTGGAGAGAGCCATTTATCAACATTCTCATTCTCAGTGGTTTTTGAGGTTTTGTAAACCATGAATAAAATGTATCTATCAATTTTCTATTAACCCACAAATGCCATGCTAAAGATCTGAATAGAAAAAGCAGAAATGCACCTTGTACCTTAAAGGTTACTGACCCTAAATTTAGCCCAAAACATTACAATTCCACAGCATTGCACAGGTTTCATTAGAAGACTGGATATTAATTATTAGCTATTAATTAAGTGAGACTCTAAACTATTTACCTGTTTCTAGATTTACTGTTTAACCCCGTTTTCTTTTGCAGGGCTTGCCTTGACTTACATTCTGGAAAACAGTTTTAAACCAGAATCAGGAGCAAGGCCGGGGCTTCCAAAGATTGGTATTTTGGTCACCGATGGGAAATCCCAAGATGATGTTATTCCACCTGCCAAAAGTCTGAAAGATTCTGGAATTGAACTCTTTGCAGTTGGTATGAACCTACTTAAATAGTTATCAAAGTGTGAGCACCAACTGTTGAGTTAAGTCTCAACTTAAATATGGTCACTAATACTTGGTATATCACCTGGTTTATCAAATGCATAAGACATCTTCTGTTGCATTTTGCCTATTGTTCCATATTGTTCCTCTTTGTTACCCATTAAGGTGTAAAAAATGCAGATCTGAATGAGCTCAAGGAGATCGCCTCAGAACCTGACAGCACTCATGTTTACAACGTTGCTGATTTCAATGTCATGGACACAATTGTGGATGGACTCACAAGGACGGTGTGCCAGAGAGTGCAAGAACAAGAAATTGAAATCAGAGGTGGGATCAGAAAGAAGGATGTAAATTACCTACCTGGGAGCAGAATAACATGGAATACCAAGAATATTATGCAAGTGGAAGGGAAGAAATTTATAGTGCTGGGGTTTCATGAGGTTAGAGAGGCGTGTGGGCATGTCAGAGCTCCTCAGGCTCTGCTGAATTTAATAACTTTGAATGTATTGAAATGACATGAAACGGTAGACTTTATTAAACATCATTTGCATGATCACCCTCATTAAATCAACTGGAGAGAATTATTAGACTATACAGCAGTTTAAAATGATAGGGGAAAATATTAATTCATTTTGGTGTCTCCCAAGTGATAACAGAATTCCTGAAGGCTACATTCTGTACACAAGGGCATTGGAGATGACTGATGCACGTCAACACAATCCATAGGCTAAGGAATACAAGAATTCCTTTAGGAATGTGTTCACAGCCCTAGCATATTGCATTTAGATTGAAAATGCAATCAAGCTTTAATTTCCATCAATGAACCTTGAGTTATCAAAAAAAAATTCTCAGGCTATAATGGATTGACATCTCAAGTCATTTTGCTCTATTGTTTTAGGCCAGTGATCCCCAAACAGTAGCTCATGAGCAACATGTTGCTCTCCAACCCCTTGGATGTTTCTCACAGTGGCCTCAAAGCAGGTGCTTATTTTTTAATTCTAGGCTTGGAGACATGTTTTGGTTGTATAATAACCAGAAGCAATGCCAAACAGAGCTTCAATATAGGTTTACAATCCACATAGGGGCTATCAAATGGCCAATCATGGCACATATTTGGCACCCCAAGAACATTTTTCATTCCATTGTTGCTCCCCAACTACTTTTACTTCTAAATGTTGCTCACGGGTTCGAAAGGTTGGGGATCCCTGTTTTAGGCTAATTGCACATGGAGTTTTTCCCGGCTTTTTTCTGTTAAAATGTAGTATCAATAAATACAATCCTCCCCTCCAATGCCCAGGTTTATAGGTATGTAAAGTTCTATTTATAAGTTCATGTTATTGCCCAAATTCCCACCAGACTTAGAATCACATCATTATACTGGTCACAGTCTTTTCCTGCAGCATTACATTATATGAATTAGCTAAATCTGTCAAAATTCAAGATTATGTTTTTAATTGCATTAATATAAGCAGTGATGCCTTTCAGGAACCACGGTTTCCTCAGTCACTGGACCTCCATCCGAACTGGTCACGTCAGAGGTCACAGCCAGAGGATTCCGTATTAGTTGGACTCATGCACCAGGAAAAGTTGAGAAGTACAGAGTTGTGTACTATCCAAGTAAAGGAGGGCAGCCAGAAGAGGTGAAAATACTAGGGCATTTAACTATTTTATGTGCTTTCCAGGACAGGTCCATCGGCATGCATAGCATTGTATGCAGACAAGTAGAATAATGATGAGTAGTGATGGGCTTATTCCTGCTATTCGCCACCGGCGAATAAATTCGAGAAACAACAGCAAAAATTCGCCCGGTGAAAATTCGCCTGTGTCCCTTATTGGATGGCGGCGTCTTGTTTTGGTAGCCGACGTCCCATTTTTGGGCGCGGGCACCCATTTTCAGCATAGAAAAACGGATGCCGGCGTCCGTTTTTTTAAACGCTGTCAATGGGCGCCGGCATCCAAAAACGGATGCCCGCATCCAAAAACGGATGCCCGCATCCAAAAACGGACACCCGCTTCCTAAACGAGACGAGTAGACTACATAGACTGCAACAAGGATTACATAGACTAGTATATACTCAACAATCATATTCACTGCATACATTTTATTTGTATTAAGTTTGTTTTACTTGCTGAATTTATTGTGAATTATTTTTTTACAATTTAGAAATGTTGAATCTTCAAGCTTTAGAGAGATTAAAAAAGAAAAAAAAACACGTTTTAGAGAGAAAAAAATTGATTTGTGAAAAAAATAGAAGTTCAAATGTTAGTGAATAGGCCTCCTGTAGTGTGACATAAGGTTTAATAGACTGCTACCCAATTAATTCTCACCAGAACCGCTCATCATTGTAACATTTCCATGCGTAGCTCAATATGTTGTCCCGTGTTAACAACCTCCTCCTTACAATGTTCATTAGACAAATCTAATCTTTCCTTGAACTGTGGAATAATAATCACCCAACATTCAATGGGGTTTTTCATTGTGTAGAGCGGTGGTTGTCAAGTTTTCTCAGGTAAGGCTCTGTTGGTCATTTTTTTCAGGGCCCCACTTATTATAACAATGTTACAGATTTAGGAAAATATTGGCAAATAAGAATATGAAGGACAGCAAACAAGTTTTTGTCCCAAATCATATGTTATCTAACCTTCAAGTGGGGCTTTTACGTGTATCTAGGAAAGCAAATAGTTCCTAATCCTAATTGGCTTTCAACTGAAACCACCCTTCACTGATGAAGACCTTTCCAAGATGGCCAGCTCCACAGCTTGGGACGCACTGGTTAAGAGGGTCCGGGTAGTGTGAAAATAATTCATGCTCCACACAAAATTAAGTCTATATTTTATGTATTTGAGGTACTTGCACCCTAGGCAAAGATACTTGACCCACTTGCCACCAACCTCATCCACCTCACCACCACTCACCACCCCTACTCTCCTTCTTCATTTTAAAATTCATTATTCATTAATTCATTATTGACAACAGCCTGAAGGATAACACAATTCTGACCGTCAATTTCAAAAACCTATTTCAAAACTTGAAATTCTTAGCATGTGCTTATGACTTTTTCTCTACATCTGGATAGGTTTTTGTTTGGAGAAATTCAGACTAAAAAGCTACAGCAGTAGTTCTCAAACTATGGATCACCCTGGGGGACCCAGAGCAATGACTGGGGAAGTCCGGCATTAGTCCAGCATTAGTGTGAAATTTGGAGAGTATTTGCTCTCTTGGTTGCTCTGGCCACCTTGAAGTATAGGGGGTGAACACTTATTTGTTGGTCCAGATAATCATGGAAAAATGGCTTTGCTGCTGATACAGCTTTCTTTTCATATATATCCATATTATCTATAACCTTGTTATGAGTTCAGGCTAGCCCCAACAAAGGATGGGACCTCAGAGAGAAATTTTTTTAATAAATGAAAGCAAAATCTTTTTTTGGAGAAAGTTTGTCCTAAGATGGTAATAGCTACACCAGGACTAGAGACGTAGAATGTAGTACTATAGCAGAAGGCAATCTCTTGAATTAATAAACTGGTTTTTATTTAGGTTGTAGTCGATGGCAGTGTCTCTACAACAGTGCTGAAGAACTTGATGTCCCTAACAGAATACCAGATAGCTGTGTTTGCTGTTTATAGTAACAGTGCCAGTGAAGGCCTCCGAGGCTCTGAAACCACATGTAAGTTTAGGATTGTAACCTGTCTATTATGTGATATCATTTATAAATTATGGTTAGTGCTGTCATTTGAAGGCTAATTTTTTTTTTGTTGCCTTGGTTTTATTCCAGTGGCACTTCCAATGGCGTCGGATCTGCAGTTATATGATGTCACCCACAGAAGTATGAGAGCTAAATGGGTCGGAGTCGCTGGCGCTACTGGTTACATGATCTTATACGCTCCTCTTACTGAAGGGTTAGCAGCAGATGAGAAAGAGGTAATTTCTTTACTCCTTAAAGATAAATATATCATTATAATTTGCCATTCCTCAAACACTCAGGTAGCACAGTAGTTATTGTGTAAGTAATGATGTCAAATTTTCACCAGTCCACTAAAATCAGATGTTTACTTCCATGATGTTAATTTTAAAAGACCAGTACATCGGGTTTGGTTGCTAGAGGTTTCTGGATTAGGACACATTTTGAACACAGAGAGTACAGTGGTACTGAAATGAATGGATAGCATGGCCCCCCAGGGACCAGTAACTTGCCTATTCCCTAGGGCAGGGGACCTATTGTCTCAAGTGGTTTCTCTCTCGGTCCTCTTACATAGCAAGTGCAAAAGCCAAGTGCTGGCAAACTCCCCAACCCAAGAGCAGACAGATAATCCCATCCGTCTATTAGTTTGTTGGCATAATTGCCAGCTAAACTTGCTTGCTCTTGTTACTGTTGTTCCAGCAAATCCTCTCAAAAGCCATAGGGTAATGACTATTTCGATTGAATACAGTAGAGCAGTGATCCCCAACCAGTAGCTCATGAGCAACATGTTGCTCTCCAACCCGTTGGATGTTGCTCCCAGTGGCCTTAAAGCAGGTGATTATTTTTGAATTACTGGCTTAGAGGCAAGTTTTGGTTGTATAAAAAACAGATGTACTGCCAAACATTCTCTCCTGTAGGCTGCCAGTCCATATAGGGGTTACCAAAAAGCCAATCAGAGCTCTTATTTGACATCCCCATGGACTTTTTCATGCTTGTGTTGCTCTCCAACTCTTTTTTAAATTTAAATGTGGCTCACGAGCAAAAAATGTTGGGGACCCCTGCAGTAGAGTATCATTTTTGTTGACATTTCCAATTATTTTTGCAATTAAAGTATTGCTCAGTACAGGCAATAGCCCATGTAGGATTGTAACCTTGTAAGACCCTCAAAATAACATAAAAACAAATAAATACAAAAAATGATCATAGAAGTGATACCTAGATTGGCTAACAATAAAAATACATTACAAGCTTTCGGAGCACCAAGGCCCTTTCATCAGGCAAAATACATGATTGCACTAAGGGTCCATGTTTATTAACCTTATCGGTCTGGTTTGGTGCATGCATCTAGTATTGGTCCATTAGACTTATACCTAAAAGCATTAAAATAGGACAAAGTGACCCTAGAGGCTGCCCGAAGTTGCTGGATAAAGTCTTAGAAGTAGATTTATCTTCATGTAGTGCTCAGAGCAGAGTGTGGAGATGCTAATGTGTGTCTTACGTTACAGATGAAAGTTGATGGGTCAATCACAGATGTTGAGTTGGACGGCCTGACTCCTAACACAGAATACACAGTGACTGTCTATGCCATGTTCGGAGAAGAAGCCAGCGACCCACTGACTGCGCAGGAGACAACGTGTTAGTGATGCACAGTTGCACGTACAGAAGATGCAGAATAGAATAGGACATCACGCTCATAGTAACAAATACATGGTTATAGTTTCACAGTGCCAGTTTGAGGCAGATCAAGGGGTAGTTTGAGGTGAATCAGGGCATGGCTCATCTAAAATGGTTATGGCTGAACCATATTTGAATTGTTCCCTTACATTTCCAGATTATCAGATAAGAGATGTTGGAAGACATGAATAGAAACAATCAGCAGTTACCTTTAAACAACCTGGTGCAGTTCTAATAATGAGAGCCAACAACTGCTTGGTTGCTTTTGAGAAGGGGGGATTTTTTTTCTAAAAATAGTATTGATTCCCAACAAGAGCTCTAATAGACTGCACCTTCGACGCCAGAAAATAATGTTGATGTGTCAGTGTGTATAATACAGTCCCTCTTGTACCCTCATCTATTTAAACCCGTGGGACATGGTAAATAGGATTACAGCATTCAGACAAAGGGATATTAGCCACAAAGGTTAAGGGGCAGATTTACTAAAGGTCGAATTTCAAATTTAAAAAAATTCGAAATTCGACCTTGAGAATAGTGGGGAGGTAAAATCCTACGAATTCGACCATCGAATATTCAAACGATTTTTAAGTGATCAATCCAATTTTTTATATTTGATCTTAAAGAACAAGTAGTGATGGGCGAAACGGGCGCGTTTCGCTTCGCCGAAAAATTCTCGAATTTCCAGAGAAATTCGCGAATTTTTCGCCGATTCGCGAAACGAGTCGCGCGTCGCTTTTGACGTGAGTCGCGTCAAACGCGACGAGTCGCGCGTCGTTTTTGACGCGCGTCGCGTCGTTTCCGACGCGTCGCGTCATTTTCGGCGCGCGTCGCGTCGTTTTCGGCGCGTCGCGTCAAAACCGACGCGCGACTCGTTTTTGAGCGGCAAATTTTTTTGGCCGAATTTTTTTGGGCAGTTTCGCGAATTTATTCTCCAGCGGCGAATCGCGGGAATTCGCCGCGAATTCGCCCCTGGCGAATAAATTCGCCCATCACTACAAGTAAACGTTTTTTTTTTCTATCTCTAAATTTGCTCTAAACAGCCCCTCAAATTAATGTACCTTAGTCACTCCTGCAAGTCTGCTCTGGTTTCTGTGTTATCAGCAGCTTGTTTCCCCTTCTTCCTGGTGCAGAGTGAAGCCCTGCCCCTTAGCTTACTGAGCTGACCTTATCTTTTGGACTAGTCCTGGAGATCATTTGCATACTATGACATAGCAGAGAGCAGTGTGTGTAGCACCTTTTGCTTGGGGAAACTAGCTTACTAATGCACACACTGGCTCCCTCTTCCTCTCTATTGTGGAACAGCAGCAAATGGACAGCTCAGAAAGCTAAGGGGCGGGCTTCACTCTGCACCAGGAAGAAGGGGAAACAAGCTGCTGATAACACAGAAACCAGAGCAGACTTGCAGCAGGGACTAGGGTACATTAATCTGGGGAGCTGTTTAGAGCAAATTTACAGAAAGAAAAAGAAAAACATTTACTTTTCCTTTAAGGAATGATCCCCATTTCGGTAGGTTTAATCTGGCGAAGTAGGTGATCGAATTAAAATTTAAAGGGGAAGTATTCGACCATCGAATTTTCGAATATTCGAATAAAATTAAATTTTGCCTAAGTTGCATATTCAAAATTCGAATTTGAATCTTTTTGAAAATTCGATCGAATTTCGAATCACCCATGTGAATTCTTGTGAATTTAGTAAATCTGCCCCTAAGTGTTGACTTTTGTTGGCCAACCATAACTAATTCCTTCCAAGTCAACAAGGTTCTTGAGCCTTGTCTGTCTTACTTTGGGTCATAGCTTAATTTCAGTGCATCCATTTGTACAAGGTCAAGGATATTTTTCCTTTGAGATTAATTTAATATAAAATCAAAGGACTGATTAACAGTGACCCTCCAATGCCTATCCCTTTTGCCAGTTCCTTTCTGTTTGCATTTTTTTTAAATTAATTATTACTGGGAACAAACTGAATGATTTGTGATAAAGCTCAACAAATAATTATGTTGGAAATGCTAAACCTTATGGTGCATTTGTAATTTGAGATGTGCAAAGTTAAAAAAACAAAGCAGACTTCAATGCGGCTTTGTCATTGCCACCCACCCCTATAAAATACAGCTTTCTAGCTATATTCTTTTATCGACTTTCGTTTTATGAAAATACAGTCATAGGGCTTAATGGAAATATGACCTTAACGTATGGTCAGTAGTTCTCGAATTCGGGGGGTGCCGCACAGGCATCTTTGAACTATGGCAGCTTGATGGACTTTAGTTTTTATTGAAAACATATACTTTATAATATATTATGAATAGTATGAATAAAATAGCTGAAAAACTAAATTAAACGATTTGATATACAAATCTATACAATAAAGCTAAAGAGGATAAGGAGATGGACAGGGGCTAGCTAAATTTTTTAGGAGGATAAGATGGTGTTTTGTCCTATTCTTACTCAAGGCTGCCCCAGAGGTTGTAATCCTGATGCAGTGTTGGATGATCATCCTCTCCTTAAAATGAGAAGATAGTCATGAATAGTCATGAAATGTCCTCAACACAGTTGATAAGGTGCCAGGCTTCCCAGGATTTCCCCGTTCTATATGGGTGCCATGGAAAAAGTCCTTACCCAGCTTGATGTGCCATTATAGATATGGGCATCGCATGTACAGTCACATACCCTGCCAATAAATTGCTCAAAGCCCGGTAATGCTTCAGATGCAAATGCTGGGAAAATAATCTCTAGAAGGAGCAATTTTGCAGCTGTTAGTAAATGTAAATGAGCCTTTTGTTTTTTTATTTAAAATGCGTAA
Source organism: Xenopus borealis (assembly GCA_024363595.1). Classification (NCBI taxonomy): domain Eukaryota; kingdom Metazoa; phylum Chordata; class Amphibia; order Anura; family Pipidae; genus Xenopus; species Xenopus borealis. The sequence goes on from CM044442.1 coordinate 128,100,018, forward strand.
AAGCTAACTGCTGATTGGTTGCTATTACGGATGCACTGAATTCAGTTTTTTTGGATTCAGCCAAACCCCTGAATCCATTCGGCCAAATACCGAACCAAATCCATACCCTAATTTGCATATGCAAAGAAAAAAAGTTCTTAATTCCTTGTTTTGTGATGAAAAGTCACATGATTTTAAGGTTTCGGTTTGGACAGGCACAAGGATTCGTCCGAATCCGAATCCTGCTGAAAATGGCCGAATCCTGGATTCGGTGCATCCCTAGTTGCTATGTTGCTGGATAGGGGCAGACTGTGCTCGTGCTATTACTATGTGTGCCCTTCCAATCATTTCATCATAGGAAAGCTTTTATACAGAAAGAATATCTGGGTGTAACCTGGATTCATCTGGGTGGGGTTTAGATTAATCTGGGTGTGTTCTAAATATGCACTTGCTAGTAGTGGCAGCTATGCACATATGTTTCATTGAGGCTGTAATTAGGCATTTTAGATTTGATTTTACTTTATTTCATTCCATAGTCATTTTTCATAGGAAATAGTCAGGCTCACATCAAGCAGATATTGTTTGTTTGACAGTTTATGTGTATTAATATTATTCCCATGCAGTGCCTTTAAGCCCACCCCGGAACATTCGATTTTCAGCCATCGGGCACAGCACCGCGACAGTATCTTGGGATCACTCAAACAAGAGAGTCAATGGGTATCGGATTATGTACGTTAAAACCGGAGGGGCAGAAACCAACGATGTGAGTTACTTGTGTTCAGCACCCGCCTCTGTGTTCTTCTTTATCAACAGTAAAATATTCATGGGGTTTTCTCTCCTGTTAAAGGAGAAGAAAAGCTCCATGGGTGGTGCCAAATGTTAGGACACCCCCCAAGGATTGTAATGGCTCACCTGATACTCCAGACAGGGGCTACTATTAGTGGAACACTCTGGCCTGGGGCACATGTGAGTGAGCAATCCTCTTCTTCCCTTCTTCGTTCTTCAAAATCCAGTGGCCAACACAGGTGCAGTTGAGCAAAAAAGCCCTTTTTAAAAAAAATTTTTTGTTAAAGTCCGGCTTTTAACTCTACTGAGCATGCGTACCTGGCGAAGACAGAAGGAAAAGAATCACTCGCAAAAATGCCATGGGCTAGTGCAGGATTCTGCTAAAAGGAGCTTCAAGGGTTTCAGGTAAGTCATTATGATTCTTTGGAACCCCTCTTGGATTGGAGCTTTCCTTCCCCTTTAAAAAATTTTTTTCCATATTCCATCAAAAAAATCTGATTTTCCCAGGTCTTACTGGATCAAATTTAGTCAATATTGTATTCTAAAAAGGATTTGAACATTTCTTATGAACAGAGAGAAGCAAGAACAAAAACATGTTTAAAATCAATAGAAGAAATAATGACATTTTGCACAGAATTTAACAGAACTTATAGATAGACAAAATCACATAACGGGATACTGTATAAACACATGCATGGGATCTATTGTCTGGAGACCTGTTATCCAGAAAGTTCAGAAATACAGGAATGCTATTTTTTTTAAAGTTCTTAATTTGCTCTGTAATAATAAGACAGAAGGGGACAAATGCAAGTGTGCAAAGTGCCCCTTTATTTGGTGGAAGTGCAAGGAGCAGCTTGGGAAAAAAACACTGGGCCCCTATTGTAATAACCTGGTGTGTAGAATCCTGGAGCAACTGCCGTATCCAATGAGGCATTAACTCCCCCAGTAGGTTGTTGCAATTGAGCACCATTCTTTAGAAGAGGCATAATGGACACATTTTCACCATATGGATGTGCAGGAGTGTGTTTGGGTGCAAGGAACTTAATGAATATCATCATCCAGACCAGAAACTTTTTGCATTGCCCTAACCTCTTCTTTAACTTCTTCTTGTCCTGGTGATTTATTCAGTACTGTATGCATGTAATAGATTGTCATTCTCTCTGTAAAGCTCCAAGCTAATCCAGCAGCTCATTAGTTTGGAATTCCACTCATGGCTACTTAGGGCCGGCACAATGGGCCAGTATCCAGGTAACCAGCTGAGATCCTGGCAAGCTCTACCCATTGTGAGTATTAACATCTGTAATCCCTTTGCTTGGCAGGTGGTAGTTGATCGAGTGTCAACCTACAATCTGAAGCAGCTGTTGTCCCTCACTGAGTACACCGTCGCCATTTTCTCCATTTATGACGAAGGAGAATCTGAGCCATTAACCGGCACTTTCACCACATGTAAGCGACTCCATAAGAAAGGAAACATGTTATTTTTTGTTCTTTCCTAAAATCAATGCACCCAACAGGACAGCATAAAGGCCCTTGTATTCTCTAACCATGTATCCAGACTATGATTACCCAAGACTTTTATCCCTGATCATGATACACTGGGTTAAAATAAATTGAAAACTAGTGTTCAGCATAACAACCACTGTTAAACCATAAATAACATTAACACTGCTGGAATGCACCGTGTTTGTGTGAACAAACCACCCACCATGAGAGCAAAGTGAGAATCATCCAACTGTCCTCACAGAACTAATACGTATTGAGCAACTAAACAGAACTCTGTTGATCTAGATCAGGGGTCCCCAACCTTTTTTTACCCGTGTGTCATATTCATGTTAGAAAAAGTTGGAGAGCAACGCAAGCATGCACAAAGTTCAGGGGTGGTACCAATTATAAACTGTGGTTGGCTACTGGTGGCACTATGTGGACTAGCAGGCCACAGGAAGTTCTGTTTTATGCAACTAAAACTTTTTTCAAGCCAGTAGATAAAAAATAAGCACCTGCTTTGAGGCCACCGGGAGCAACATCCAAGGGGTTGTTGAACATCAAGTTGCTTATGAGCCACTGGTTGGGGATCACTTATCTAGAGCAACAGAAGATCCCTCCTCACCCCAGCAAGCATCACCCCCTACTGGTACCCTAAACTGCAACAAGTACCGCACTGGGTTGTCAGGGGGCTGCCTGAAAACCTTTGACCACAAACCCACTATCCAAACTATTTTTCTTCCTTCTCTTAATCATTTCTCCTTGCATATTATCAGCTATAATTCTTTCCATCCTTGTTCTCACATAGAAATATAGGCATACTTGGTAAATAGTTGGGTGAACTGGAGGACACACTGACAACTGGGCCCAATATCCGACTGGGGGACTAGTGGCCCGCTAGGGCTGCAAGTTCAAAGACCCTCCTCAGAACCTCCAGGGGCATCCTCCCAATGTCCACACATCCAATCCCCCTAGCGTGCCCTGTGCATGTGTGTACATTTTGCCTCTTTGGTCACTTTGATGGTGCTGGCCCAGAGGATGGCCAGTTGTGGGTCAATGGGGCTTCATTGGGTTTCCCCAGTGTCCTGTTAGCTCAGTCTGACCCTGTTGTGGCCCATCATGAGTTTTCCTAATATCTGGGTGGGCGGGTCCAACATTGCAACCATCCTGGCTCTTCAGTGGCTTCTCTTTTCCCAGCATTAACCCTGTCCTTTACATGCCTTCACCCACCCATGCCAGGCTCCCCTACCTCATTCTCATACTGCCAGCCTGCTTCCTTGCTCTTTCCATTGCTGTTTAAGAGTAAGTGGTGGGAAATCCACTCTCTCCTATTGAAACTTTGTATTCTTTTATCATTTATGTGGCACCATGATCTGCTTTGGGAAAAGACAACTAATTTATCCAATGAATTTTCAGTAAAAGTACCGAATCCCCAGATCCTGGAAGTCCGTGACATAACCACACACAGTTTCAGAGCGTTCTGGAAAAAATTTGCTTCGGATATCGTGATGTACAGACTGGTATGGACGCCAGTGAGTGGCGGGGAATCTCAAGAGGTAAATCTGTTTATACAGTCTCCATAAACCATTAATATCGCCTTAGTTCCATTTATTTCAATACGGCCTGTAATACCTAGTGCAGGTAGCATTTAATCACATGACTTGGACCTGGTAGGGGCAGTCTCTAAAACTGCACCCAATATCAGCAGAAGTCATCGGGTGTTAGTTTATTGACTAGTAGACTATGCATAAAATGTATAAAATAAATGGCTGATATATGTGTCTTGTTCTCACCTCCCATAGATTGTCCTGAATGGTGACATCACGTCTCATCTCATGGATGGATTAACGCACAGCACGGAGTATGAGGTCTCATTAACTGCAATATTCGGGGATGAGACAGAGAGCGATGCCTTAGCTGCCCTGGCCACTACATGTAAGAGATGCTTTGTCTTCTTTCATTCCAACCACCCAACCTGTCTCTTTTGTAGGATCTATAGCCTAAAGGGCCTCGGGTAGGGCAGAACTGAAATAAATGGGGTAATGCAATTAACAGGGTCTAGTAACCCCATCATCTAACAGCTGACTAGTAAATGGTATCACTGTCCATCTGACTCTGCCAGGGCTGGGCCAAGGTACTTTGGCACCCTAGGCAAGGGGTACAATCAGTGCCCCACCCCCGTTCTGTATGACCATTTCTCACCTATTCACTTTTTCTTAAATAAAGAAACCTTATAGCACATTAATGAATCAAACTGTATGTGTGCCACCCAGACCCTAACCTGTACTGTGTCAGCAGCACCCAAAATATTGCTCCCAATCTGTACCTGTGTTAGAAAAACAAAATATTGCCCCAAATCTGTACCTGTGCCGCCAGCATTGCCCCCCAAGTCTGTACTGTGCCACCAGCCATTGCCTCCCATGTCTATACCTGTACCACCAACCATTGCCCCCTAAGTCTGTACTTGTGCCACCAGCTGGCCCCCTAAGTCTGTAACTGTGCCACCAGCATTGCCCCCTAAGTCTGTACCTGTGCCACAAGTCTGTACCAGCCATTGCCTCCCAAGTCTGTACCTGTACCATCAGGCATTGCCCCCAAATCTGTACCTGTGCCACCAGCCTGTGCCAGAGCAGCAGCAAAAATATTGCCTCAGATCTGTGCCAGGCAAAGGGCAAGTAAGAGGGAGGTGGGGACTGAAGTAGAGTAGAACGCTGCTGCTGGAGACAGTGGCGAATTTAAAACTTAAAGAAATAGAAAAAAAAACATTATTTCCCTTCAAAAGTGTGCCCCCCCCCCCCTTGACTGCACCCTAGGCAGCCGCCTACTCTGCCTACCCCTAGTTCCGGCCCTGGACTCTGCTATGCCTGGATTCTAACCCTATTCCTTCCTACGTTTGTTTTACTCTAATGGGCCCCACTTTGTGCAGGGCCAGGGACTGTTTGGACTCCATAAAGAAACTCTGGCAATGGCTGGTTAATGGTACCTGCACTGTACAAAAGAATGGAAAATAGAATTTACTGTAGTTAATTTGGCATTTATTTGGGGAATATGCATTTGAATGGAGAAGGGAAACTTATCACAGCAGAAATGTATTTTATAACACAACTTGTTTGTTACAGTGAGAAGGACTACGACTGTGGCTACAACAGCAAGAGTCACCACCGCAGGTAATCGCTTCAAGTGCTGCATGAATTAACTGCTACTAATAATTATATTGTTAGGGTTCCTCTGCGCTGATTCTGACCACAGAATGAGAGATCAGAAGCAAGAGGTAGGTGCCTTATATTATGCATGCCTCCCAACTGTCCTGGGTTTTGCAGGACAGTCACTATTTTAACAGATCAGTCCACAGACCCAGGTTTCTTACCGAAATGTCCAGAGTTTCTCTTTGATTTCCTGCACTGATGCCAGAATACGTTTCTGAAACCTAATTAAAATAAGAGGCTTTTTTGCCCAGAATACTGAGCAGCTGCACTTCAATACATTTGTAACAATTTAAGATAAGCAGAGATTATTAACATGTATTTCTATAGCGCCAACTTGTTGCGTAGCGCTGTATAGATGCATTTGTAACTATTTAAAGGGATACTGTCATGGGAAAAAAAGGTTTTTTTTCCAAAATGCATCAGTTAATAGTGCTGCTCCAGCAGAATTCTGCATTGAAATCTGTTTCTCAAAAGAGAAAACAGATTTTTTTATATTTCATTTTGAAATCTGACATGGGGCTAGACATATTGTCAATTTCTCAGGTGCCCCAAGTCATGTGACTTGTGCTCTGATAAACTTCAATCACTCTTTACTGCTGTACTGCAAGTTGTTGTCATATCACCCCCTCCCTTTCCCCCACCCAGCAGCCTAACAACAGAACAATGGGAAGGTAACCAGATAACAGCTCCCTAAGGGCTCTTCCAGACGAAGAGATTGCAGGGAGATTTGTAGCCTGCGACAAATCGCTGCGTGTTTGAAGCAACAAATCTCCCTGCATCTCTTCCCCCAGTCTTGCGCCTGCTTAAGTTAAAGTCGCGTGTGCCTATTCACACGCGGCGCGGCGCTTTTGAAAATAGCGCGAAAATGCATTGGCGAGCGTTTTGCTAAAGCGCTGCGCCGCGTGTGAATAGGCACACGCGACTTTAACTTAAGCGGGCGCAAGACTGGGGGAAGAGATGCAGGGAGATTTGTTGCTTCAAACACGCGGCGATTTGTCGCAGGCTACAAATCTCCCTGCAATCTCTTCGTCTGGAAGAGCCCTAACACAAGATAACAGCTGCCTGGTAGATCTAAGAACAACACCCATGTCCCACTGCGTTCCATTCAGTTAAATTGAGAAGGAAAAACAACGGCCTGCCAGAAAGCAGTTCCCTCCTAAAGTGCTGGCACAAGTCACATGACCAGGGCAGCTGTGAAATTGACAAAATGTCTAGCCCCATTTCAGATTTCAAAACTGGATATAAAAAAAAATCTGTTTGCTCTTTTGAGAAATGGATTTCAGAGCAGAAGTCTACTGGAGCAGCACTATTAACTGCGTTTTGAAAAAAACATGTTTTCCCATGACAGTTAAAGGAGAATTCAACCCTAATGTAAAAACCCTACACTACATAGAACCTCCTCCTCCCAGCCTAGCTGCTACCCTGGGCAAATGCCCCAAAGTCTTTACTTACCCCTTAGAGCAGATTCAGGGCATCGGAGTTCACGGCAGCCATCTTCTTCTCTTCGGTAATATTCAGTCTGAGACCGGCATAATGGCGCATTCACAGTTGGAGCAACTTCCAAGTTTGCAACAATTGCGTATGCGCCGAACGTCACAAAAATTGCTGAAGAGTCTGGAAGAAGACTTAAAGATTACCGAGGAGCCAGAAGATGGTGCCCGTTAACTCCGATACCTGAATCTGCACAAAGGAGTAAGGGGATCTATGTAGGGTAGGGTTTTTTTTACTTTATGTTGTAAGCAGATCTCTAAGTCTGGCAGCTTAGAGGGCAATTTCAGCTTCATTATCAAAACTGTTATAACACACAAAACATGGCCTTAAATTCCCAGAAATGTGTTCAAACTTTCATAACCTGCCAAATTTTGTAAGATGGATATAGTAATTAGGGAGCGTGGCCACAACATCAAAAATTTCCCCTGTGCTACGTGTTGGGTTGCCACTTTTTCTAGTAAAAAATACCAGCTTTCCTATGTTTTTATGGTTTTTACCAATACTTCACATTTGCAATCATTGCAATCATTTTTACTGGCCAGGTCGGTGTAGTAGGGTTGCATCGTGGGTGGAGCCAGTGACGTTTCAGGCGTAGCGAGTAGGGTTGCCACCATTTCTAAATTATTTTACCGGCCTGCAGGGGCGGGGCCAAAAAGGGGCGGCGCATGACGTCAAAGGGAGGGGTCTGTGACGTTTTGGGGGCGTGGCCACGACACTGCGCATTCAACAAGGGGAGGAAAGGTAAGTATCCGGGGGATTGGGGGCTGGCCGATGGGTCTTTTTTAAGGGTATTACAAATTTACCGGCAGCTACATTGCCGGGTGGCAACCCTAGTAGCGAGAGACGTCACAGAGGTGGGGCTATGACCTGGCAATCAGCGACTGGCTAATCACCATGTCAATCAATGGAGATCCGGCCCGGTTTTCCATATTTGGAAAACCAAACATGTTCTCTTGACCCTTGCAGCCCTTCTGAAAACCTGTCCAGGTCAAATTAAGGAAAACGATGAGAAGTAGAAACCAATAGGAAAAGTCTTACGGCTTTGCAAAACATTTTTATGGCTTGTACTGGACTTGTCAATATAGGGGTAACAGTTGTGACACAGAGTTGAGGCATTAGTTTCATCTATTGGCATGGCCAAAGGGAACTCTGGACTTACCATCCTATTGAGGCAGGTAATTCATAGTTGACATGGGGCTAGACATTTACATATATATTTCCATATATATTTCTTTCTTTCAGTTGTCCGATTAGGGATAAGAAACCTGTTGATAGACGATGAAACCACGTCCAGCCTCCATGTTTCATGGCAAATGACAGACGGCAACATCCGCCACTACAGAGTCACTTACATTAACCCTTCTGGTGCCGAAGAAGAGGTCAGTTATAAACCCTCTGGGTATTTGGTTAATAGTGACACATTCCTGGTTGCAAAAGGAAAACCAAGCTAAAGAAGCTGGGGGAACTTTAGATTCCCATAGAATTCCCATTTTCTTCAACAGCTTCACAGTTTATATAATAAATACATGGTAAATAATACATAAAAAACACATATATTCTATAGACAAAACTGGACAACAGGTTCCCATAAACTGGCATATTGAGTCAAGCAAATGGAACACATACAACACCATCTGGTGGCTGAGAAGGGAATAGCAGCAATTGTGCACAATTTTGCTGTTTTTTTCTCTGGGGCTGACTCAGGGTACTTTTATTAGTAATGAGCAAATTTAACCCATGACAAGTGTTTAACTATATACATTCAATGTTAAAAATAAAAGGAAAACAAAAACGGAACAAACAAATTGAATACATGTATTTGTTTGCAGGTAACCGAATCACCCAAAAAATAGTAAAGAAAAGGAGAAATAACAATTCTATGCAATAATCGAATAAAAACAAAGCTTTAAAGGGATACTGTCATGGGAAAACGTTTTTTTTTTCAAAAAACATCAGTTAATTGTGCTGCTCCAGTAGACTTCTGCACTGAAATCCATTTCTCAAAAGAGCAAACAGATTTTTTTGTATTCAGTTTTGAAATCTGACATGCGGTTAGACATTTTGTCAGTTTCCCAGCTGCCCCTTGTCATGTGACTTATGCCAGCACTTTAGGAGGGAACTGCCTTCTGGCAGGCTGTTGTTTTTCCTTCTCAATGTAACTGAATAGTAGGCAGTGGGACATGGGTTTTTACTATTGAGTGCTGTTCTTAGATCTACCAGGCAGCTGTTATCTTGTGTTATGGAGCTGTTTTCTGGTTACCTTTCCATTGTTCTGTTGTTAGGCTGCTGGGGGGGGGGTGATATTACTCCAACTTGCAGTACAGCAGCAAAGAGTGACTGAAGTTTATCAGAGCACAAGTCACATGATTTGGGGCAGCTGGGAAACTGACAGTATGTCTAGCGGCATTTCAGATTTCAAAATGAAATATAAAGAAATTAATATTGAAAAAAGAAATGGATTTCAGTGCAGAATTCTGCTGGAGAAGCACTATTAACTGATGCATTTTGAAAAAAACATGTTTTCCCCATGACAGTATCCCTTTAAGTATTAATAGTTGTAATTGTAATGTTCATTTCATTGTTTCTCCCATAGAAAATCGTTCCCGGGAGACTGAATGAGGTTGTGCTTCAGCCTCTGCTCTCAGATACAGAGTATAAAGTCACCGTTACACCTGTGTATTTCAATGGAGAGGGAAACAGTGTGTCGGCATCTGGAAGAACATGTACGTTTGGGCTGGAGTTGTATACATACAGATTATTAACCCCCCAAGCACTGGACTGTAGGGTCAGTTACACATGTGGAGAGCAGGCTGATATGCACTGATGAGTCCTATGGAACCATTTGCCCCTTTATGTGCCTATGGCTTTTACACTAATTTGTGTGCAGGGTGATATCATGTAGGTGCTTAGCAATGTGGACTCAATAGAGGCACGTACTGAGTCTATATCATCTGATTTCAGGAATTTTTAAACATTTTTCTCAATTTGTGGCCCAATAGAGTTGGTTCACAATGAACTAAACACCTGCTTTAATAACTGGCATTGTAACATACTGTCTCTCTACAATCCTTCTTACTCCCCACAGTGCCTTTACTCGCCCCGAGGAACTTGCGTGTCTCCGATGAATGGTACAACAGGCTAAGGATTACGTGGGACTCCCCTCCTTCCCCCACCATGGGCTACAGAATCATCTATAAACCTGTGAATGGTAAGACCCTTTCATTTTCTTCTGTATCCTGAGTATATATTTATCAGTCGCATGGAGACGTCACAGACGTCAAAGGATAAACTAAGGAAAGAAGAATGTTCAATGTTTCAAGCTACTGATTTAGCCATATACTGAATATACAGGGGGTGTAGTTACTGGCCATAATCAAGGATATTTATAATAGTTTATAGTGAAGTCTAAATTAGTGCTGTCCAACTGCTTCCATGGTGTGGACTGCTGATTTACTCCATGCCTCATGAGGAAACTTCTGGTGATGTCGGAAAACGAAACGCTGCGTGTGAATTTGCGCAGGCGATTTTAATTTTAGCCAGCGCAAGACAGGGGGAATTAGTCGCCCCAAAGAAGAGACGATTTGTCGATGGGGCGAATAATCTCCCCGAATCTCCTCGTGTGGACTGACCCTAAATCTCTTGCAGTGTCACCTCCAGCCTACTGGCCTTCAGTTGAACAGCCCTGGTCTAGATTTAAAAAAAAAAAATAAAAAAATGGGTACATAAGGATTACTGTGAGATGGTTTCCTTATATTTTTGGTGGGGGGAAAAGAGTGGTTATTCCAGTAGGGATGGTGGTTTGGCAGTGTCGGACCCCAGCTACCCTAGTCCCTCCCTCTCCTTGTGCGCGTTTGCGTACCTTTATCTGTCACATTGGGGATGCAACAGGGTTCAGGAGGGAGATGAGGAGAAGGAGTCCAGGGAGCGGGTCTGGGCTGGCTGGGCCCAAAAAAACAGGGGCCCAACTTGTTTTTACCTGGTGTCCCTCTGGGCCAGTCCGACCCTGTTTTGGCATGATACTGGCAAAAGCAACTGTGATATTTACATGGGTCACAGCAGGGTGCATCTTTGGTGACCTTTGGCCCTCCAGCTGTTATGGAACTTCAATTCCCAGATGAATAGTAAAGACACACTGGGGCTTGTAGGGCAGCATCAGATGTAGAACTTAATGTTATCAATTCTTGGGCTTAGTGTTCTGCACCTAGTTACCATAGTTATGGTCCCACAAACCCCCGAGTTAACCTGCCCCATGGAAAGTTGCCTAGACTGCCCTGGAATTTCCCAAAGCACCTTATTATGGGATGAAAGGGCACTCCAGTGCCTTGATTATTCCAGATAGTGATATCACAAACAGCTGGCGTGCTTTACTCACCAGGTACTGGAGACTTGGATGACCTACATCCAGTGGTGGATTAATGAAATGTGGGTCTCCAAGGCTACACCAACACAAGACCCCTTTCTAGGCTACTGCTGGGTCCAGTTGTGTGTAGATCCAGGGATGTGGGCACCAAAACTCGCTATGTCAGGTCAAGTTCAGTCTACGACATTGACGTCACTGCAGCTGTGCGTATCCGACTGGACCCAGCAGCACAAATATTACTTAAATAAATTGGAAATAATAATAGAAGAAAATGATAGCTGGGCCCCTGATCACACTGGGCCCCTAGGCTATAACCAAGGGTAGCCTGTGCATTAATCTGCTCCAGCCTATATCCATCCCCATATTCATATTTCATGCAAGTATGGTGGGATCTGAACATGTGGAGGTGCCAGTTCCAACTTTTGAACCTGAGTTTGCCAGCAGCTATATCATCCCTATTAAAGTTGAAGTAACTGGCTTGATATTAGGGGTCTCGCAAGCACACAGGTGGGACAGACTGGAATTCAGCCAATTAACCGGAGAACCATGTCTGTTTATTTCAGGATGTCCCTAATCCAGTTACTATTTGCCCAGATTAGAGAGACTTTGCCTTTGCCGGGAACCTGCTCCCTGGGTAAACAATGGCGCTAGATCCCTTCATAAAGACTAAGCTGGTGCCTGTTGTATAAACTCATAGGGATCTTTGTTCTGTTTATACGGTTTATACTCCTACATTTCCTGCATCGTTATATTTGTTTAAATCCGCCTTTAAGTAACGTGTGATATTTGGAAATCGTCTACAAATGAAAGTTTTAGTGCCGGTATATAGTGTCTCCTGATGATCTCTCAGTAACCCTGGAAGTGCCTGTGACAGTGATGTAGTGTGTATAGTAAGGCAAGATGTCAGGAGAAGGGGCAATATTGTGGGAAAGTTAGTGTAGTAAAGCAAAATGGTGCCAGTAGCAGAAAACTCACGTAGGATGTACAGACAAAAACTGATTTTTTTGAATCCACAATCCGTTTTAGGCATCAGTTAGTAGCTCTATCATACAGTGATCTGGTTTTGCCCAGAAAATAGTATCACGTAGAAGAAGGTTCACTGGAGAGTTGTATTTTCAAGTGATTTTATTCAAGTTGCAAGCACAACGTTTTTGAGGTCCGAAACATGTTGTGCTTGCAACTTGAATAAAATCACTTGAAAATACAGCTCTCCAGTGAACCTTCTTCTTCATGTAGGATGTAGTACAAAAACCGTTAAAGCTATAAGTTGTATTATATATATATATTACGGCTCCCAACTGTGTTTGTTGCCAGTAAGTGCAGCTGTGTTTATCCAGCAGAATCAGGAATCTACATGCACTGAATCTGTATAATTCATTTCTTTATGTTTATCTCTGTTTTCCCAGTGCCAGGACCAGCTTTGGAGACATTTGTTGGGGATGATGTTAACACCATACTCATTCTGAATCTTCTCAGTGGAACGGAATACAGCCTGAAAGTACTGGCCTCGTACACCACCGGTTTCAGCGATGCCTTAACCGGCCTAGGAAAGACATGTAGGAACATCTTCATTGCTTAATGACTTTAAATATCATGCAGACATCTTAGTATCAACCTGAGTATCAACTAGTACCATCTCTTCCCACGCTGCTATCCAGAGCATCTCTTTCCCATGTCATTTCCCAGTTCATTCTAAATTTCTGAACGTTGACTTCTACGGTGGAGTCCCTGCTCCTTCCATGCAGCATCCACATGAACATTGTACTTTGCTGTACATTGAGGTCTCAGCACACAGGCAAAAGCATAGACAGTGACGTGAGGCTCTGTTCTTGAAAGTGAAATCAAAATTCAAAAATAAAAAGAATGTAATGAATTATTAAATCATCTCTTACCAGGGTAACCCCCACCCCATTCCAAGGTTTGCCAATGATTTTCTGTAATATGTGGAGAATTCATAGTAAAGCAGTAGCCAAAGTATTTCTAAAATGAAAAAGACTTTATTAGGACAAACATAACCCTAACATGTTTCGTGCCTGAAGTGTGCTGGTGGTCTCCTCTTGGTACAATCCTTTTAAAGGAGTGTCGACCAATTAATATATACACACATTACATCACACTGGTCCTTAACCAATCAGAGAAGACCTTGTTACAGAATCAGGGGCCAATAGAAATGTATTACATGTGCTGCATCATACTGAGCACTATCCAATGGAGAGAAAAGTCTAATTAGGCAGAAAGTGAAAGAAAGCACATTCAACAATGGTCTAGATACTTTTCTCTCCATTGGATAGGGCTCAGTATGATACAGCACATGTAATACATTTCTATTGGTTCCTGATTCTGTAACAATGTCTTCTCTGATTGGTTAAGGACCAGTGTGATGTAATATATATAAATTTTAATTGGTCAACACTCCTTTAAAAGGATTGTACTAAGGGGAAACCACCAGCTTATGAGCAAGTGCCCAATTCAGGCATGAAACTCCTTAAGCTTACGTATGTCCTAATAAAGTATTTTTAATTTTATAAATACTTTGGCAAACGCGTTATATATAAAAGTGCTAAGCAATATGTTAGTGTTCTAAAAATACATGTTAATAATAATATTCACACTACAGATTAAAATGATCCTATGCTTAATATTCTGTTCCTAACTAACAGTGTACTTGGGAGTGAAGGACCTGAATGCCTATCAGATAAGAATGACAAGCCTGTGTGCCCAATGGCAGCTGCACAACCGCGCTACGGCCTACAGAATCATCCTAGAGTCGCTCATGGGTATGTCTATAACTCTTCTCTGTCTTTGGCACAAAAGGTTATTCCAGTGATTAATCCAATATTACTAAAGCAAAAATGTCAACAACACACAGAACTGGGGGATTGGTGTTTAACTCTTCAGTGTGCTCCATTTTTTTATTTCCATAAATATCTGTCTTGGTCATTTTTGCAGGTGGCAATGAGCAGCCCAAGTACTCTTCTGGGTTGGGTGAGAGGTCATCTCATTCCTGAAGGGAGAACATTGCATCTTCCTCTAACTGAACTAGATATATTTCTACAAAACTGAACGTTCTGATCTTAAAGGAGAAGGAAAGGCATTTTACATTTGGGGGGTGCCAAAGTTAGGCACCCCCAAGTGACTATTTTTACTTACCTGACAACCAAAGAAACTGCAAGTTAGATAGATGAACCCCGAATTGGTGTGGTTTTCGCCGAATATGAGCACCACGTAGAGATCAATTTCCTGATTCTTAGGTTTTCAAATCTCCAGGGGAAAACACGTGCAGTAGAGCTAAATAGCCAACTTTTTTATTAAAGTTCGGCTTTCCACTCTACTGCACATGTGCTGCCTGAGAAGACCCGAGAAGAAGGAAGTAGGAAGTTGATCTCTCTGTGGTGCTCGCTAGGAGAACTCCGGGCCGGTTGCGGTTTTCTACTGATAGGAGCACCGGTCCAGGGTGTCAGGTAAAAAGTAAAAGTGCCTAACATTTGACACCCCAAGTGTAAAATGCCTTTCCTTCTCCTTTAAAGTAACATGCCTGCTATAGGAACACATGTATCCTTATGAGCAGGCACTAGATGTCCTTTCAAGGATCCCACTTGAGATGGAACCTCACCTCAGAAACAGCCCTGTGTATTAAAGGACAAGGAAAAGCGAAAAAATAAAATCCCATTTTTACTTTCTTTAATGATAAAGAAACCTATCTCCAATATACTTTAATTTAAAAATGTGTACCGTTTTTATAAGAAACCTGACTGTATTCAGTGAAATTCTCCATTCATTTACTACTGTGGATAGGAATTATCAGATGTTCCCTAACTGCTCTACAGGGAAACAATCATACTTATCAACAGCAGGGGGAGCCCCCGCCTTCCCAGCTATGTAGAACTCCAGAAGCTTTGTTTGTTTCTCTGTAGAGCAGTCGGCGACTGTGTAGAGATTTGTATTGGATTTTATTTTTGCCTTTAAATCCCCTTAACTGTTTGAAACTCCAGCTGCAGGGACAAAGATCATGGATTCAGATTTAAACAGATAAACTGGGATTCTATTTGGAGGATTATTTTGCTGTAGCCACTGGTTCTGCAGAGTTGGAGAAAGTTTGTATTAAACAATAGAAAAACTATAAAATCCACATTAGATTACATGACAACACAGGACCCAGTGCAGTCTGTATATTCTGATTATTAATCAGTCTTGCTGTATCGGCTTCTGGCAGATATTATTTGACTTGTGCTGTTAATTTATGATGATCCCTAAGCAGTCCAGAACACACTGAGCATGTGCACAGTCTTGGTCTTGCAAAGATGTATAACAAAGTTACAAGATGACAGCCCCCTGTGGCCAACCTTGAAAGCATAAATCATTTGTTTGATTAGGCTTGTGGTGCAGTAAGTTCATGTTTATGTTTAGTATACAAAATACACCATTTCTAGCCTTATTCTATTTTAGACTCTCCTTGTCCATTAAGACCTTTTATTGGATTGGCCTATAATGGTACTCATCTGACCATTTAGTAGGTAGGTGCCACTGGCTACATGAGATCTTGCTGAATCAAAATCTCAAGAGTTGCCCATGACTTCAGTGTAAATTAATGGATATGAATGGCCACTGTACCCATTCAAAGTACAGGTATGGAATCCATTATCTGGAAATCTGTTATCCAGAATTATAGGAAGAAAACTCATAGACTCCATTATAATCAAATAATTAACATTTTTAAAAAATTATTTATTTTTTTCCTCTGTAATAATAAAACAATACCTTGTACTTGAGCACAACTAAGATATAATTAATCAAAACCAGCCTATTGGGTTTATTTAATGCTTCAATTATATTTTACTAGACATAAGGTATGAAAACCCAAATTACAGAAAGATCCCTTATCTGTAAAACACTAGGTCCCAAGCATTTTGGATGACTTTAATTTGGGGGAGGTGGTTTGTTCCAAGGAAAGGTATTTATTCCCATAATGCCTTGCTGTTTGTTACACTTGATAAAGGGCTCTGCCCGAAACATGTAGTGTGCTGACACTGCTAAATAAATACATTGCAGTTATAATCACTGCTTGGAGCTGTTTTGATTCATTTATTACAATTTTGAGGATCCACATAAGGTGTGACACAGGCACCAGAATCAGCAGCCAGAAGAGGGATATAACAACAATTCTGAACCATACTCCTTCTTTATCATTTTGGATGACAGGTCCTGATACCTTTATATGATTAACACTACATATTGAAATCAGACAAATGTCTACGGTCCATTATTCTCAAGTATATCTAGAGATAAGGGGGTATTTGCAAATGCCCAGAAGCCAGGGACCCAAAATGACACCCGTTAATGCTAATATTCTGTCCATAGTATTTACCAGCACTCTGCAGAGCGCACTAAATGTTTAAAGTGCCAAGCTAAGTGCTGTCAGCAGCAAGGCAGCCCTGTAATAACACCTGGTTAAAGCTAGGGGGCATATGAGGGGGTGCCAAAATAACACACCATCCACCCTTATAAATAAATAAACTTTCACTCGCAGCATCGGACTGGGGCCCAGGGGCCCAAGGGCCACCAGTCCTGCAGCCTTAAAGCCCCTGCACAATGTTCTGGGCCCCCCAGCCGTAAAGTCTTCTCTCCCCTATTGCCTGCCCCCCTCCCCATGTGCATTTGTACCTTTATCTGTCACATTAGGGATGCAGCAAGGTTCATTCTGACCCTGTTCACATGGGGGTCATTGGCCCCAGTAGCTATGTGAAAGCACAATTGTATTGTTATTTTTTTCTATTCAGGTCCTCTCCTATTCATATATCAGTCCCTCATTAAACCACTACCTGGATTCTAAGATCATTTGAAGCCCAGCTAACAGATAGCTGCTGAAACTCCAAGCTGTAGAGTTTCTGAACAAAAGTCAAATAATTAAAAACCTACAAATCATTAATAATAAAGACCTACTGCAAACTGTCTCAGAATTTTACTCGCTACATCATACTAAAAGTTAACTCAAAGGTAAATAATGCACATAATGCTTTGCAAAATACTGATTTGGTGCATCAGTCTTGGTCCTGTTTTCTAACACCCATCCTGCAGACTCCCAGTGTGTTTATGCCCTACAGTTGGTGGTAGTCTAAATGCAAATGACAAGTCTAAATTACATGCCAAGAACCCCTCTCTCTTTCCCTCCCTGCTTCCCATTTATATGTTGCCCTGTCTCATCCAAAATAAATACCTTTGCCTTTTTGGCATTACAGGGCACTCCCATCTCTCTCCTACTATAAAAATCTAAATCTCTACTAAAACTTTGGCCTTCAATATTCTTCATTGTAAGGTGTTGCTTGGATATTGCTGAGTTGTGTTTGGCCAGTGCAAAGATTAAATGGACACACTTCCAACTAAAAGAAGTCTGTGGGCCCATGATAATATATGAGACTGGCAGAGAAGGAAGGAGCAGATCAAGAATAACATTTTCAGTACACAGCTATACTGTGCATGTGAAGAAAACCCTAAATCTCAATCGCAAAGCAATCCAACTATCACATGCTTAGTATCATCTGAGGTTTGGTACAAAACTAGTATTTTATTTCAGTTAAATCCCAGTTATATCTATGGGAGTACACGTCCTAGATACTCCAGTTAGCTGACCTGCCTCTCCATGTATTGCTGAATCACAACCTCTAGTAAGTGAGAAACAAAGGAAGAATACTTTCCTGTGAAATTCAGGAACTTAGAGTCAGATGCTCAAACAAAGAGATCACAGGGTTTTTACAAACTTGTAAATATGGATTATGGTGGGAGATATTGCTCCTCAGCACAGAAAAACAAAGAACTGTTCTTACAGTCAAGCAGGAGGCTCTCCTTCAAGGTGAGGGTAATAATAACCAAGTTAGCTTGAGAGCACAAGTCTGGGGCGCTCCTGGGGGAATACACAGTTAACTGGATAGCGTGGCCATGGAGCTTACATTCAAGATGAAGAGTTCATGTACTCATGGCCATACATAAACATTGTCGCTCGTGTCAAAATTGTCGCAGGTGAAAATAATTTTGACGCTCATTGACTTTAATGTGTTTCGCAAATTTTTCAATGTTTTGCGTATTTTGCATGAATTTCCCAGCAAAGCGAAACAGGACAGATTCACCCAGCCATCACGAATCGTGAATACCCTCCTTCTCTTCTGTTATATTCAATATGAAGATTGTGCAGCAAAGATTGGAAATAACATAGCTATTTGTAAACTTGCTTTACGTTCCTGGATCATTGGTGAAAATAGAAAACACGAGTTTGAATGTGTGAATATTCTAAATCCTGGAAAGAATTAAATTTTCAACTAATATTAGTTTGATACCTGATCTGCCTTGCCAGTATATTTACTGGGGTATATTGGGCACAAGGCTGAGTTATACAGAGAACTCTGAGTATCACTCATGTATTATAAGGGATAATGTACCCCCTACTGTAAATGATAAGGATATTAGACTTCTCATATCATCACATTTTACAAAAGGGGCTAGATTCGTTATTATAATGCACATGTTTCAGTGAGACGTGTGACAGAAATGACATTATCACTGCTTATTATCACTGATCACCAAACACCATTTATAAGACTACAATTTACAGGAGATAGATGAATCTTGTGTATTACATGGTTATAATAGGCTTTTTGTTGCAGATGGGTCAAAGCAGGAGGCTTCACTTGGTGGAGGCATCTCCAGGCACTGCTTTTATGAGCTTTTCCCCAACACCAGGTATAGGATAACTGTATATGCACAGCTCCAGGAGGCTGAAGGACCAGGAGTGAGCATTGTGGAGACCACATGTAAGTAGATTTACTACATTCCCTTGAACTTTTGTTTGGAGATTTGACCACTTGCAGAGAATGGTTTTATTTGGTTATTTTTTTTTCTCTCTTCCTTTAGTACCAGAACCAACTGCAGCACCTACACTTCCACCAACTACTCCACCTCCACCAACCATTCCTGTTGCCAGAGAAGGTACAGTATTGTGTTGCGACTCCCAGCTAGGGAACATGGAGCTTTACAAATGAACTAAAACACACCCTTTTATTTATGGACAGAGCACAAAGGAGTGATTAGGCGTAGCTATATTCTTCTTGGCACACTCAATACATATGCTTGTTACAAATTAGGATATCTGTAATGTTACTCCCACAACAGCAGTCAATAATAGATCTAGAATGTTTCTTTCTAACAACCTATGTTATACCAGTGTGCAAGGCTGCCAAGGCTGATCTGGTTTTCCTGGTGGACGGTTCTTGGAGTATTGGAGATGACAATTTCAACAAGGTCATTAAATTCTTGTACAGCACTACTGGAGCCCTGGATGAGATCGGACTTGAAGGTACCCAGGTAAGAACACTATATTTACACTTATTAGCAGATTTACTATATATTTACTACTTATAAGCAGATTATCGTACAGCCAAATACGACCTACCAGTTACTTTTGCATGATAATATGACTGCTTCAATGAGAACTAAATTTTAACTAAAGAAGTAGGTTAGACATTTTGTACATTTTGTTTGGGGCTTCTGTACCAGCCAAGGCAACCACAGCCCAGAACATTAGAGATCTAATTAGGAAGAGACCATCAATATCACACACTTTGCCAGGGTCTTGGGGGTGATGGGGCTGCAGGGAAAAGTTGGTCTAGTTATGGGTGCACCATGTGATTAAAGGGCAAGGAAAGGCAAAGAAATAAAATCCCATTTTTACTTTCTTTAATGAAAAAGAAATCTATCTCCAATATACTTAAATTAAAAAATGTGTACTGTTTTTATAAGAAACCTGACTGTATGCAGTGAAATTCTCCCTTCATTTAGTGCTGTGGGTAGGAATTTGCAGACAGTCCCTAACTTCTAGCAGGGAAACAATCATACTTATGAACAGCAGGGGGAGCCCCAACCTTACTTACCATCCATGCAGAACTCAAGCAGCTTTGTTTTTTGATCATTTATGACGATCCCTAAGACACCCAGACCACACTGAGCATGTGCGAGTCTTGATATTGCAGAGATGCCTAACAAAGTTACAAGATGAACAGCCCCCTGTGGCCAACTTTGAAAGCATAAAACATTTGTTTGATTAGGCTTGTGGTGCAGTAAGTTCATGTTTATGTTTAGTATACAAAATACACAATTTCTAGCCTTATTCTATTTTACACTTTACTTGCCCTTTAATGCAATATCAACAAATTCCCACCTGTATGAATTAGACCACACATCTAGGCTTTATTCTAGAAACTTTTCTTCTGTAGGTTGGAATAGCCCAGTTCAGTGATGATGCAAGGACAGAATTTAAACTGAATTCCTATAAGAACAAAGAGAACCTGCTGGATGCCATTCAGAGCATATCATACAAAGGGGGAAACACTAAAACAGGTAGAATATCATCATCTCATCTTATTTGTTGCTTTCTATGTGAAAAATAAATTATTCTCGCTGTATAAAATGTCCATAGGTACAACTATTTTCATGTGGGTCTGGGAAAGTATTGTGTGAAGTGCAAGCGTGGGCTCACAGATTAAAGGGAATGTTCTGTAGATGCCAGTTCATTGGTGATGTCTAGCCCTGGTTGGGTCAGTGCAATCACTTAACATTGCAGAGTTGTTAATGAAATAGTAACAAAGTATCTTGCAACAGGCAGGGCCATAAAGCATGTCCGAGATGACCTGTTCACTTCTAATTCGGGAATGAGGAAGGGAGTTCCCAAAGTGCTGGTGGTGATAACAGATGGGCGATCTCAAGACGATGTCAACGGCATTGCCAAAGAAATGCAACTGGAAGGTAAGAGGAGGGTTTTAGGGTTTCCCATCTTAGGCAAAAGGTCAAATATCTCCTACCAAAGAGTTAAAGGGCCACTATACAGTACTGTCAAGATTTCCTATGGAATTATGCCTACGAAAGGAAATTCCAGTCAAAGAAAAGTACTGCAGCACCTCTTAATTGCAAAAATGAAAACTTGCCTTTATTTGGTCAGAAAGGAAATTCCAGTCTTGCATAGCTTTATAATATCTCCATGTATAGACCGTGAGAAAGTATATGCAGCAAAAATGGGGGTTAGGGCCATATAACTGAGCCATGTTAATCTGTATCATTGCCTAGATACCGCTGTCTTATGAATGTATTTGGGATTCCTATGTGAAACATTTTTTTGTGAAGATCTAAATTAGCTTTATGAGCCAAATCTACTGAACTTCATCCACTCTTCTTCCATTTGGTGAATGCCAAGTGCCAGTGTAATAACCCTGTGGGGTGCAATATATAGTGAGCGCTTGCGTCTGGCAGAAGGTGCAAACTATTGGGCTCTGCTGGTGCTCCCTGATTCCCAGGTAAAGGGATGAGATAGGAGATGTTGGAGTCCTACCTACCACCTGGTGAGTGCAAGGGAGCTATGAATAAGTTAGGGGATAATGTTTAAAGTGCAGATAAAAAATCTTTACTACTCATTATTTGCATTTTCCACCCTGACCACAAATGATAGATGATCCCCTCACTGTTTAAATCATAGTTTCTGATACTTTCAATGAAAACTGAAATGTTTAGTAACATAGAAGCCAGCAGCCATTAGTGGTTTATAAGAACATTGGCTAAACTGGCCACTTCAGACACCATGGTGTCCACAAATGCATCTTTTAAGGGATCCTCACGGTTAATGTATCGCAGGTTTCAGTATTTTTGCCATCGGCGTGGCGGATGCAGACTATGCGGAGCTGGTCAACATAGGCAGCAAGCCCAGCGAGAGGCACGTGTTCTTTGTGGACGACTTTGATGCTTTCAAGAAGATTGAAGATGAACTGATCACCTTTGTGTGTGAAACAGCAACTGCCAGTGAGTGCAACTCCCCTTTTTCATTCCTCTTGCCGGGATTATTGTGAAACTTTCGTACAGTTGAGCCCACTGGACTCAATTCCGTGTGCCATCTGCTCAACTCCCGTAACATTCAGCAGATGATTTCCATGATAAAGGCAATATTCTGTCTTTATACAGTAGAAGTATTTGCATAGGACATTTACATTTCAATCAACAGGGGAAAGCTGGAAGAGAATTTACAGTTCATACAGAATGCTGCGTCTCTGCATATTTGCATTTGTACATGTATATATTAGTGATGCACCAAATCCACTATCTGAGATTCGGCGAAAGGAAAAACGTAGAAAAATATTTTTTACTTCCTTGTTTTTTACTTCCTTGTTTCACATCATATCCCTCCATGCCCCTAACTTACATATGCAAGTTAGGGTTCAGATTCGGTTTGGCCAGGTACAAGGCTTCGGCCGAATCTGAATCCTGCTGAAAAAGGCAGAATCCTGAACGAATCCTGAACCGAATCGTGGATTCGGTACATCCCTAATGTGGGTAGTGGTATGAGATATGTTATCCAGAATGTTTGGGACCTGGGGTTTTGTGGATAATTGATTGCCTTGGTCGAAAATACAGCTGAAATACAGCAATAAACAACGCCCCTTTTAATTATGGCCACTGAGGTTCTATGACTGGGAAAGTGTAAAGCTGAGACTAAAACCTGGACCCAGGACCGATGCCTTCCTTGCTCCCTGATCGCCAGGGTCTGTGGGCCCCCAAACCAATGTTTTGGGCACCTATGCTGTATGCACCCCCTACTGGTTTAGAATCATGGGCCCAGGAGGAAACAGGAGGTACATGTCAGAGCAGCCTGGGAGGGGGGTGAGGGTGGTGGGCCCCAGACACCCAGTCTGACACTGTAAACAACATTCAAACATTCCCCTTTGCAACTTGTGGTAAGTGCAAGTGTACCCACCAAACCTTCTTTAATGATCCATGTGCAAAAACTCAAGGGAACCCAAAATTACCAACAGTGGGGGCCTGGTTATTCCAGGGTTGTGTCCATAGCCACAACAGACTTTAGGGGGTCATTCATGACCCCTGGGGACACAAGTCCAAGAGCCCTAAGGGACACAACAGTGTTTTCCTTATGCAGCACAGTAGGTAAAAACATGGGAATTCGCTTATTGCTCTGAGCTCCTAAATAAGTCCAGGTGCTCAGAAGGTCTTATGTAGAAGGAGAGGTTGCAGGGTGTGAGTATGAAAGCCATTACTCACTATTGCTTTATTTGCTTATCCCATATGGCACCTTCAGTAAGTTCCGACACAGTCAAGCAGAATGCTCTTACTGTATTCATGCATTTCCTTGTATAAAAAGGCAAAGAGACTTTATTCATAGAATTGTAGCTGTGTAGCAGGAGCTGGGTCTGCGCTTGTAGAAACTTGCTGTATAAAATTCATTTGTTCAGTGCCTCGGGGGAACCAGTGTGTGTTTCTATTCCATTTCCCCTATGGAGATTTCCTAGACTGATGAGAATGCAGCTGAACCTTCTGAGGTCTACATTGCTGGGCACCGAATGGATCAGCACTGGGGATATTTGTTTCACAGACAAGAATTTGAAAATTGGTTTCACGTACCCAGCAGCAGTTATTGTTGGAATGCATGAGTTCAATGGATAGAAACATGTGCAATGATCAGTCAGCTCTAGTTCTGCAGGTTGAAATATAATAGAGGAATTCAGAGGGACAGTGTTGAAGTTAGCAGATCCATTGCAATAGAACTCTTAAAGGGAAACTGTCACGGGAAAACATGTTTTTTTTTTAAATCAGTTAATAGTGCTGATCCAGTAGACTTCTGCACTGAAATCCATTTCTCAAAAGAGCAAACAGATTTTTTTATATTCAGTTTTGAAATCTGACATGGGGCTAGCCATTTTGTCAATTTCCCAGCTGCCCCAGTCATGTGACTTGTGCCAGCACTTCAGGAGGGAACTGCTTTCTGGCAGGCTGTTGTTTTTCCTTCTCAATGTAACTGAATAGTACGCAGTGGGACATGGGTTTTACTATTGAGTGTTGTTCTTAGATCTACCAGGCAGCTGTTATCTTGTGTTAGGGAGCTGTTATCTGGTTACCTTCCCATTGTTCTGTTGTTAGGCTGCTGGGTGGGAGAAAGGGAGGGGGTGATTTCACTCCAACTTGCAGTACAGTAGTAAAGACTGATTGAAGTTTATCAGAGCACAAGTCACATGACTTGGGGCAGCTGGGAAATTGACAATATGTCTAGCCCCATGTCAGATTTCAAAATGAAATATAAAAAAGTTTGTTTGCTCTTTTGAGAAATGGATTTCAATGCAGAATTCTTCTGGAACAGCACTATTAACCGATACATTTTGAAAAAAATTTTTTTCCCATGACAGGATCCCTTTAACGGTCACAACAGGGCTTTGGAGCCTTCAAGGAAAGCTATACCCCCAACAATGTAGGTCTCTATAAAACTACTGTATATTGCACAAAACAGCTGTAAAACCTCCTGCTTCTAAATAAAAAAGTTTGATAAAAAAATATCGTTTTCTAGGAGCATGTGTCATTTTAAGTACTCGGGTGTTTAGTTTTCCTTTAATTTCTGTGCCATAGCATGGGAATTGCATGAATACAAAACTATTGTGCGTTGGGCAGATTTCTAATGAGAAACAAATGGACTGAGTGAAAAAATGACATTAATTGAATTTCTTTATTTCTCCGCAGCTTGCCCGTGGGTCTTCATCCAAGGAAACAGCGTATCAGGTAACAACGCCATGTTGTTTCCATAAATAAGTGAAAAAGCTTGCATTCCTGTTTGGGTAGTTGTTTAAAAAAAAAAAATTGGCCCCTGCATGCGCTGGTGCGAGCCGCCATGACAGTCCATGCGCATGCGCAGAATGAAAAGCTGCCTAAAATTGTGGCTTATGCGCATGTGCATGGACCTCCACCATTTTCGAATATATTGTTCAAATAGTTTGATTGAATTGTACAATTTGAATTCGAAAAAGTACAATTTTTTCAAAAATGTTCAAAAACATTCCTTAAAGGCTCTAGGAGATCCCCATATGCAAAAACAGCAAGTTGGCCGGTTTAAGGTGGCGAAGGGTTGAATTCTAATTTTTTAAAGAGACAAATTTTCAATTTTCAATTTTCAATTCAAATTGAATTTTGGCCTATTGGATAGTCGAAGTACCCAAAAATGACTTTTTTTTAAATTCAAATTCGAACCTTGATAAATCTGCCCCTAATAGTTCCCTCGACTTTCTTTATCAGTGTTAAACAGTTTGCACCTGAATTAATGAGCTGCCGGACTGAAACTCCAGAGGCAGTAACATTATAGTTTAAACTTAGATTAAATGGTAAGAGATTAAAAAAAGGGCAATTAAAAAAAGTTTTTATTTCTGGTGAGCAATCTAAAAACAATTGAGCTAAAAAAAAAAGTGTTTGAAAGGTGAACAACCCCTTTAACAGCTCTGTTTTTTAGCCGGCATCATTTATGGTATGAATGGACTGACTAAACTTGATTAATTAACACAGATAACACATTAGTAGTGATGGGCGAATCTACCTAGTTTCGCGTTGCTGAAAAATTGTCAATTTTCGCTGGAAATTCGCGAACTTGCGAAAAAATTCTCGAAACAAGTCGCGCCACGTTTTTGACGCGCGTCGCGTCAACTTCAGTGCGTTGCGTCAACTTCGGCGCGTCGTTTTCGATGCGCGTCGTGTCGTTCTCAGCGCGTCGCATCGTTTTCGATGCGCATCGCGTAGTTTTCGGCGCGCAACTCGTTTTTTTTTTTTTTGGCAAATTTTCACCATGCAAATTTTCGCTGGCGTTTCGCGCATTTATTCGCCAGCGGCGAATCGCAGGAATTCGCCCCATGCGAATAAATTCACCCATCACTAAACATTAGCAGAAGCTTTCACAATGGAATATCCCAGGTAGATGTATAGATTTGTAACCCTTTCCTTGCCACACTTGTTGTAGAACTGGATCACATGCTCTTAAACAGCAATTAACCCTTTGCAATCCAGGGCCCTCTTTGCCTATGAAAGATACTGGGAACTGGGATTTACAGTGCTGTGCCTCCACCTAGTGAGCATTGAGGATCACACCTCAGGGGATTGCCACTAGGAAAATGAAACACAGTTTGCAGTAAACCAATTTAACGTTATATACATTTGAAAGCAATAACTGTAAATAAAAATCAAATGATTAACTCTGCCCTGGGGAACCTGTATGGACTATCAAACCCCTGGCATAGTCTTCCAATGCCACAGTCCCACTCTCCACTCTGGGTAGATAAAAGCGGATTAACACAGTTCAATTAGATTCCTTTCCCCAAGAGCTTGTATGTCCCCAGGTAGCAATACCTGCCCCAGAGGAGTTTTCCCATTGGATTTGGTAGATGCTCCCATGTGGCAGGTACACGAGAAAGACCTGTCCTCACACCAGGGACACACAAGAATTTCAATTGGCATGAACTAGACGTAGGTTAACCTCTCCCTTTAGACTGGAAACTCAAAGCTGAGTCCCAAACATACAGTCTCTCTGTTACTGCGGCTCCTTTGCTCACACGCTGCTCTTTCACTTCTCCATAGATCTGGCTCTGTCTTGCAGGGTTGTCAAATTTACATTTCAAAACCAGCCAAAAACTAGCTACTAAGACTAGCCAGGAAATAGCCACAAGCCATTTTAATAGTAGCCCAAAAATATCCCAATTTGTACACAGAACAATCAATATGACAACAGCTGATAGAAGCAGCTAACTATAATTCTAATTGTATGGTGCATGCGGTTATCACATGTTGTAGTAAGGGTTGCCACCTGGCCGGTATTTTACCGGCCTAGCCAGTAAAACACCAGCCAAGGCCGGGGCCGGTATTACAAATTTACCGGCAATGTAGCTGCCTGTAAATTTGTAATACCCCTTAAAAATGGCCCTTGCCTTGCCTTAAATCCAATGTAAACTTACCTTTCTCGCGTCTTCAGCCGATCGCTCGTGTGGCTTCGCCCCCTTTGTCGTCACATCCCTCCCCCTTTGATGTCACGTCCCGCCCCCTTTTGCCCCCCCCCCCCTGCCGGCCGGTAAGAAAATTTTCAAAAGGTGGCAACCCTAGTTTTAGTACAGACTGATAGGCTAGTACTCCAGCAAAAATAAATTTCTACACCTTTCTACAATCTCAAATTGCATCCTGGGTATTGTGGTTTCACATAACCTTGGCTGTAGGCATTTGCTAAATAAAAACTATATTACCCAGCATGCACTGGGATGGCACACTGAGGAGGGACAGTTTGGCTAGTTTTCAAAGTATAAACCTGCCAAGGATCCAATAACTAGCCCAAATCCATACCTTGGCTAGTTTGTACTTTGGAAACCCACCCGGGCTTGAAATTAGTAGCCCAATTTGGTGGAAAACCCACCAACCTGGTGACCCTACAGGGGCTCCCTCTGTAACCCTGTGCATATGGCTCCAAAGCAATGTACTACCCTTGGTCTTCCTCCTCTCCCAGAGATGCACTGGGGCTCCCAGCCAATTAGATTGCTCTCCAGCTGTAAACTGGTTGGATGATATCACAGACGGTAAAAAACGGTAAAAACTTGTCTGATCCCCTATAGGTTCCTTGCAGGTTTGCTGCATATTCCATTGATTGGCCCTATGGACCTGCAGCAGTGGCACATTTATCCACCATCCCTAAAGCCCAACAGCAGGCATATAACTCATGTGCTTGGGCATAACCTGTATGTGTATTGAGACATAAGCCAATAAATATGTTTAATATGTGAGTGAAATGTATTCCCTACAGGCTTTAAAATGATGGAGATGTTTGACCTGGTGCAGAAAGAATATGCAGATAAGGAAGGCGTCTCGATGGAACCAGGGACCTTCAATAATTTCCCGTGCTACAGACTACACACGGATGCCTTGCTGTCTCAGCCCACTAAGTAGGTGCATGTGACCATGGCTTGAGCCTTCAGTGTTGTCCAGAGACTGTTTCAGGATAGAGACCCCATTTAGACAATTAACAATTAGCTGTAGTTGATATTAGGTGTCTCTTTCTGGCATTTTCCTGCCTTGACCTCCATGAGGACAAATTCAGACCTTGGAAGGGCTACACTGGCCTTCAGTTTACTATAGAACCTTGTTCATGGGGGCATTACCTAACTTAGGACTTAAAGGAACAGTAACACCAAAAATGAAAGTGTTTTAAAGTAAAGAAAATATCATGAAGCGTTGCCCTGTGCTGTTAAAACTGATCTGTTTGCTTCAGAAACACTACTATAGTTCATGTAAACAAGCTGCTGAGTAGCAATGGTGGAAATTGTAAAAACGGCTAAATGGCACAGGATAAATAATGGATAACAGATAGCATTATGTTCTACAGAGCTTATCTGCTGTGTAACTTGAGCCTTTTCTCCTTTGACTAGTTGCCCCCATTTCTAAACAACATCTTATTTATATAAACAATAGTAGCGCTTCTGAAGCAAACACTGCAGTTTTACCAGTGCAGGGCAACACTGCATTATATTTTTATTACTTTAAAACAATTTCATTTTTTTATGTGACTGGCCCTTTAATATTTAGGGGCAGATTTATCAATGAATGATTCGAAATTTGATCGAATTTTCAAAAAGATTAGAATTCGAATTTTCGAATAATTTTGACGACCACTCCGACCATCGAATTTTCGATCGAACGGAATGGTTTGAATAATTCGAATAAAACTCTATTCGAATATTCGAATATTCATCAGTCGAATTACTTGCCCTTTAAATTTTTATTCGACTGCCTAGTTCGTCAGATTAAACCTACCGAATTGCTATTAAAACCTATGGGAAGCTCTTAGCTCTTAGCTTTTTTTTGATCGAATGGTTAAAATTGTTCGAATCGTTCGATTATTCGAATAGCAGTAATATTCTTCGAATTTGATATTCGAATTCGAAGGATTTTAATTCCCTTTAAATTCGATGGTTTAATTTGAGGGTTTTTAACCCTCAAATTCAACCCTTGATAATTCTGCCCCTAAAAGTTAAAATTTAGTTTGTTGCAGAATGGCTAATTCTAAGCAGCTTTTCAATTGGCCTTCATTTTTTTCTTTTTATAGTTTTTAAATTATTTGCCGCCATCTTCTGACTCTTTCCAGCTTTCAGATGGGGCTCACTGATCCCATCTAAGAAACAAAAACTCTGTAAGGCTCCAGGTGTATTGTAATTGCTACTTTTTGTTTAGAGACTATTATGGTTTAGTCTCTAAACAAGTTGTAGATGTGTATCTATATATATACACCAAAAAACTGAAACTGAGCCAGAAGGTGTTGGTGGGGTTTCCCATTATCCTTATTATGGCACCTAGAGGCACATATTTTGGTTCTGGTACCAGTTATTGTGTGAATCTTCCTCTCCTGTTATTTTATATTTCCAAACACGTACAGCAAAATGTAACCATTTCCTTTATTCATTCAGAAATATCCACCCGGAAGGTCTCCCCTCCGACTACACGGTGTCCTTCCTCTTCCGCATCCTCCCTGACACCCCCAAAGAACCATTCGCTCTGTGGGAGATCCTGAACAAAGAATATGAGCCCCTGGTCGGGGTTATAGTGGACAGTAGGTTCTACATTCTCTATATTATATAAAAAAAAAATCAATTTTCTTATATTTTTCCATCTATAATTCACAAAAAAGGTAATACTTTTGCTTTTATGTTTATCTCCCCTACTTCTTCCTGCAATCAGTGGCGTTTATTAAAATGGACTTAACGGTCTCTGTATAAACAAACCCCCACTCCCCCTTGCTGTGGTTTACAAATAAACAGAAGCCCATTATATGGGATGTGCGTATTGCTTTTTATTTTAACTTTTGAACCTAACGCTTCCAGAATGTTCACATTTTGGGTGCCAGAATGATACCGTTGCATTCATATTCATCAAGTTCAGCCTTCAGTTTAAATGAATCCTTGCCAAATAGATCACCTTGATGGGTAAGAAAAATGAAATGGTGGCTGCGTAACAGGGACGTAAATTAGACATAGGAAGGCTGTACTGAGGATTCTGGGAGTTGTAGTTTGGCACATAGTGGAAGCTGAGTGCCTGAGAGAGAGAGAGTAAGTATTCATGCAGTGGAACTTTATTTCTACAGATGGTGGCAAAACTCTGACGTACTTTAACTACGATTACAAGGGACAGTTCCAAACTATCACGTTCGAAGGGCCCGAAGTCAAGAAACTATTCTACGGCAGTTTCCACAAGGTCAGTTCCCTGGATTGATCTCAGTTGCTGTTATTAATTATGGTCTATCAGCGGGAAATTATTTGTGTTAAAGGGCAACTACAACTGACATTAAGGGGCAAATTTACCAAAATTCCCCAAAACTCCTACAAATCTATTAGAAATTCGATAAGCATTCGACTATCGAATGCTTGAATAGTTTTAGGCTATCATTTTGCTCGATATTCGATTTCTCGATGAAATTGTACGATCAGATACCGACCGTTCGATATCACAAAAAAATCGTACTTTTTCCTACGAGCCTCTGAAAAAATTTGTACGATTCGAATGATCGAGGCGTTTGATTGTACGAATAGTATTCAAGCAGGACTTGGCAAAAGAAGCCTATGGGGGGGGGTTCCCATAGGCTTCTATTGGTATTCGGTAGGTTCAATCTGGCGTAAGTAAGTAGGCAGTCGAAGGATTTTAAAATTTTAAATGCTTCGATCATTGAATGATCGAATTGTCGAATATCCGATCATTCGATAATTCGGTATTCGATGATAGAAGAGGCCAAATTTGCATATTCGAATATCCGAAAAAATTGTATGATCGGTATTCGATCACATTCGATCGAACTTCGAATCCTTCACGTGAATTTTGTAAATTTGCCCCTTAACGTTGAGCCGAATGTATAATTCTGTTCCTTTGCCTCTAGCTCTAGCATTGACTCCCCTCAAAAATTGTTCTGATCACTGACCACCCGCAAGTAAACGAGAGGCAGGCAGGCAATTGGCAGAGAGGGGAACCTGGGGGTTGGGTCACATAGAGACTTGGTCACATTTGTTGGCCAGATCTCATATCCACATCCCCCTAACAGATATTCCACTGATCCTTACTGATGGCTGATAGAGTGTCAGTCTGATTTCTGTTGTACTGGATCTCCTAAGGCCCACCAGAGAACCTGATACCAGGGCCTGCTCTTATACAGCCATTAGATATAATCACTGCCTAGTGGTATGTAGGACCAGTAGAAATAAAGTTGGACTTATGGGTACCTTTACAGCAGGCTCTTATGCCCTGGTACACTAATTACAAATACATTAGAGGACATTATAGACAAATATCAGGGGACCTTTTTACCCATAAAGAGGATCACCAGACGCCACCCCTTCAGACTAGAAGAAAAGGACTTTCATTTAAAGGAACAGAGTAGGTGGTTCTTCACAGTGAGGACAGTGAGGTTGTGGAATGCATTGCCGGGTGATGTTGTGATGGCTGATTCTGTTAAGGACTTTAAAGGAGAAGTCAACCCCTTTGGTGCTAAATCCTGGGCAAATGCCACTAAGTTGCTACTTACCCTTGGCGCAGGTCCTGTCCACGGAGTTCACAGGCGCCATCTTCTCCCATGTGTTCTTCTTTCTGGATCCATCTGAGTCTTCTGGTGCATGCACAGTAGGAGGCATTGGCCAGTTCAGCTCTACTGCGCATGCGCCAGAAGATGCAGATGGATCCAGGATGAAGACTGTACGGGAGACGATGGCGCATGTTAACTCCATGAACAGGACTTACGCCGAGGTGTGAGTAGC
>CM044442.1:128132068-128175477 GCA_024363595.1 Xenopus borealis
TTTCTTGGACAGACATAATATCAAAGGCTATTGTGATGCTAAACTCTATAGTTAGTATATATATGGGTATATACAATGTATGTGAAAGTATGGAGGGGGGTGTGTATGAATGCTGGGTTTTCATTTGGAGGGGTTGAACTTGATGGCCTTGATGTCTTTTTTCAACCCGATTTAAAGGAAAAGGAGTAGCATTTTACACTTAGGGGTGCCAAAAGTTAGGGCCCCCAAGTGACTACTTTAACTTACCGGACACCCCGGGCCAGTGCTCCTATCAGAAGAAAACCTCACCGGCCCGGGGTTCTTTCTTTGAGTGCAGTGGAGAGATCCCCTTCTTGCTTCTTCAGGTTTAGCCATGTTTTCCTTTAAAGTTCGGCTTTTCACTGCACTGCAAAACTGCATGGGAAGACCTGAAGAAGCAGAAAGAGGATCTCTCTACCTTGCCCGAAGGAAGAACCCCTGGCTGGTGTGATTTTCTTCTGATAGGAGCACCGGCCCGGGTTGTCAGGTAAGTAAAAATAGTCACTTGGGGGTGTCTAACTTTGGGCTGCTATTCCTTCTCTTTTAACTATGTAACTAGTCTGACCTTGCCGTATACTGTCCAATGGCCTGCCTCCTTGGTCGATAGCAACCAATCAGCAACCAGTATCTTTTGGGAACCTTTAGCAATGAATCCTTCCTTTTGCAACAAAAGAATCTCAATGTAACCTTAAATGATAAATGTTCCGGCACACAGGTACACATTGTCATCACCAAAACCACTGCCCGGCTTGTTATTGACTGCAAGCAAGTGGCCGAGAAGCCAATAAACGCAGCGGGGAACATCACCACCGACGGGCTGGAGGTCCTGGGAAGAATGGTGAGGTCAAGGGGACCAAAGGACAACTCCGCCCCAGTAAGTCAATTTTATTCTCTCAACCTCCACAAAGATGCCGTGGTGCCGGCAGCACAATTTGCCTTTCATTTGGAAGCCCACTCAGAAAATTCTTATGGGCCCAAGCAATTCTGTTACAGGGAGAAAACATATGGCATTTTCTCTTATATAAAGCAGGTGTTTATAAATATAAATTCATCATAACTAAGGGGTATGAGGTTTATCAATGCAAATGACAGGTGCTAGTCTGGAGGCTATTGATAAGATACACTTGCAGCCATACATGCTATTTGCAGGGAGCGTGCATGGACAATAGTGAACCCTAATAATAATAATAATAGCTCTCCAGGGCTGTGTGCATCATCAGTTCTACTCTCACAGATTAAATCTTCCAGCTAAGGGGCCCCTCTCACACTAGGGTCCCAGTAAAGATTTCATGTTAAAACAAAAGGCAGCCTATGCTTTGTAAAATAATATTTATATCACTGCCCAAGTGCTTCTCAACAAGGGGCCGTGTCATTAAAGGCTTCATTGTGTGCCACTGGCTAAGCTGCTGACAATTATTGGGCCACTAAACCACCCTCTTGCCCAAAAAAAAGTTGTTTTTCCAGCAAAAAAATTGTTTTTGTTTTCCACCAAGCTAAGAAAATGAAAGTTCTTGGAAAGATCATAATTGTTACATGTATGGCCACCTTTAGTTTCTTGGCTGATCTAAATTTTGGGGACCTGTTATCCAGAATGCTCACAGGCTTTCCAGATAACGAATCTTTCTGTAATTTAAAACGTCATAATTCTATGACTATAAAATGTAAACCCAGTAGGACTGTTTTAACTCCAATAGGGATTAATTATGTCTCAGTTTAGATCAAGCTATTGTTATTACAGAGAAAATGGAAATCATCTTTAAAAAATGTGGATTATTTATAAAAAAGGAAGACTATGGCAGATGGCCTTTCCATAATTTGGAGCTTCCTGGATAGCAGGTTTCTGGATAATGGATCCCATACCTCTAATACTTATTTGTCGCTCCTTTTTTTCCCCTCTCATTTCAGTTCCAGCTACAAATGTTTGATATCGTTTGTGCGACATCGTGGGCCGCCCGTGACAAATGCTGTGAATTGCCAGCAATGGTAGGGATTGTATGTTGTGTATTTCTATTGGTTTAAGTAGATCCAGCCACGGTTTGCAGTATATTTGCTCAGAGCAGATACTATTTGAATATTGGGGATACACTATGTAAGGATCCTCACACAAAAGCCTGACTTCTGTCTCATTGTTGGGCCAGACTGACCAGACTCCCTAGGTAATCTGGCCGGTCGCACATGGTGCACATGCCAAAAAGGTATGCGGGCGCATGCGTGAAAAGGCGTGTGCATCCAAAAAGGATGTCGCATGTGTAAAATTGGCACCCATGTGTGAAAAGGCTGCGCACTCCAGCATCCAGACTAGGGGGTAGGCAACAAAGAAGGTGCATTTATGGCACTCCCCCCAGCTTTGTGACCTAGCCACGTGCCTCCTCTTCCTACCCCTTGGCCTGGCCCTGCTCTGGCTGCCACTTTCAGACTATGGCAGTTCATCAGGGCTCCCCCTGTCACATGACTACTGTGCGACACATTATAGGGGTGGCAAAAAGAAACCCCATGTAACTATAAGAGACAAAATTCAGTTCCGGAGATTAAAGGGATCCTGTCATGGGAAAACATGTTTTTTTCAAAACGCATCAGTTAATAGTGCTGCTCCAGTAGACTTCTGCACTGAAATCCATTTTTTTAAAAGAGCAAACAGATTTTTTTATATTCAGTTTTGAAATCTGACATGGGGCTAGACATATTGTCAATATCCCAGCTGCCCCTGGTCATGTGACTTGTTCCAGCACTTTAGGAGGGAACTGCTTTCTGGCAGGCTGTTGTTTTTCCTTCTCAATGTAACTGAATAGTACGCAGTGGGACATGGGTTTTACTATTGAGTGCTGTTCTTAGATCTACCAGGCAGCTGTTATCTTGTGTTAGGGATCTGATATCTGGTTACCTTCCCATTGTTCTGTTGTTATGCTGCTGGGTGGGGGAAAAGGAGGGGGTGATATCTCTGCAACTTGCAGTACAGCAGTAAAGAGTGATTGAAGTTTATCAGAGCACAAGTCACATGGCTTGAGGCAGCTGGGAAATTGACAATATGTCTAGCCCCATGTCAGATTTCAAAACTGAATATAAAAAAAATATGTTTGAGAAATAGATTTCAGTGCAGAAGTCTACTGGAGCAGCACTATTAACTGATGCATTTAAAAAAAAAAAAAAAAAACATGTGAATATAGTGCAAACACATGGCACTGTGTGTTTATTATTTCCATTTTGCACCCAATAGGGAGGCCCCTAGTCTAGTGATCTCAAACTGATGCATCAGTGAGGGGTTTGGTGTTGAGCCAGGCAGCCAGTGAGAAACACATCGCTCTTGGACGGCAGTCAAATGTTAAATAAAACGTAATAAAATCCTGACCAACACTAATTTTAGCAGCATGGAGGCTCCTGGGGTTTTTCATTATGACAGCAGGATTGGATAGAATTACATTAGGATCCCGTTTCCTACGTCCAAACTTTTTGATTGCAAGCTCTGTGGAGCAAGGGCTTATTCTGCTTTACAACACCGTCAACATTAGAACACACTATAGGAACAAAGCTAAAACGACAGATATGTTATGTGTTACCTTTATATGCAGAACTACTGTATATAGAGGGTAATGAGTCCCTGTCCTGTGGAGCTTGCAATCTAATTATGTTGCATATAAAATCCAGTGAGTGTGTGTTTGCTTTATTACATCCATGTTTGTTGCAGCTCGGAGTCACCTTTTTATTCTTTGGATCAATTAGATTTTTTTTTAACTGTTTCCCTAAGAACATTTAAGTGAAAAGGCCATTTGGGGGCCGGTTAAAAGTTTGCAGTAAAACCAAATAAAAAGTCACAATCAGTTTATTGTGTAGGGGCGCTGACCCATGAATGTGCTTTGGGAACATTGAGAGCACCAGCTCCATTTACTACTTTCCCCTCTACATTTCATTGTATGAAGAGCCGCCCTGCTGTTGATATTTCCCAGTTGCAATATACACAGACACTCGGCTGCATTGACTTTCTTTCCATTTCACTTCTGTTTCATGTCAGTGAGAAATGCGCCAGGGAAATGTTGTCACAATTAACTCCTATGCAGGTATATGTGAATGCTAATATACCCCCGCAGTTACCTACCTTACACCAAAAGGGATCCCCAAATTCACTACAAGGTAAAATGTAATGGTCAGGCTCTGGGTGGCACAGCTCTGGGGAGTGCAAAGAAAATTCCTTCTCCTTTCCTGTAAAACACTACATTTGTGCTATTCTATATTTCATGTTTTATCCATCGACATATATTAATAAACATTCCAGCAATGTATACTAATGTTATATAGTCTCATATTAAACGTATGATAGATTTGCAGTAACCCCTCAGTGACTTCTAATATCCTTATCATTTACAGTAGGGGGTACATTATGCCTTATAATACATGAGTGATACTCAGAGTTCCCTGTATAACTCAGCCTGCAGCCTTGTGCCTTTATATGGTCACAGAACCCCTCAGAATGTTGTGGCCTCAATTGTCCTATTAACATCCCCTTAAAATATGTTCAAGTTATTTATGAGTAGCATGTAAAAAGCCCTAAATAATTATCTTTTTCAGAGAGATGAAGCGACCTGTCCGTCCCTCCCAAACACTTGCTCTTGCGCACAAGATAGTAAAGGAGTCCCCGGACCACCAGGACCACCGGTAAGTGATCCCCTCCTCCCCCACTCGCATTGACAACTGTATCACTTGCTAAGGAACTTGGCTTTATGCTTAGGAATGTTATAAACATGAATGCGTTAGAAGGTATGGTTGGTGCAATTAGTAAGGGCACATGGATGAACTGGAACTCTACCCCCCATCCCCACCAAGACCCCCCTCCCTTCTCCCCCAGCCTAAATGTTACCCCGGGCAAATGCTCCTACCCCTCATGCACTCAGGCATTGGAGTTCACGGGCGCCATTTTCAGCCGCTTCGGTAATCTTCGGAATGAGAGTGTCTTGGTGGTACATGCACAGTTGGAGAGTTTTCTGTTTTGCAACAACTGCGCATGAGCCAAAACTCACGAAAATTTCTGAATCGCCTGAATCTGCACCGAGGGGTAAGTAAAACACTAACGGAATTTGCCCGGGGTAACACCAAGGGGCGTGTTTACTAAGATTGGAGATAAATATCTGGAGAGATTTCTGGAGATGTTGCCCATAGCAACTAAATTTCTCCAGATATTTATCTCTTATCTTAGTAAACATGCCCCTTAGGCTGGGGGGAGGAGAGAGGGGGGTGTCCTGGTTGGTGGGGATGGGGGGGTAGGGTTTTTTACATTTAGGGTTGAATTCTCCTTTCAGGATCAATCTATTCCTAGTTCCCAACCAATTCCCCCAACAATTTATACTCTTTTAATGCTGGAAATTCATGGCAAATACCCTCGTTCTAACCCTCCTTCTATTCTTGCACCTTACTGAGACTGGGTATTACCAAGTGTAAATATATCCTTTATTTCTCTCTTAAAGGGTGGTGCTGGGATGAGAGGTCCAAAAGGAGCACAGGGAGACAATGGACCAACCGTAAGTCTGCTATAAAGTTTCATTTCTTATTGTGATTGCTCTTATCCATGTGAATGCAAAAAATCATTTTACTCATTGTGCCCCATTGTGTCTCATTGTTGTGTCTAATCTCCTGCTCAACGGTTGGTTCACTAATCTTTTAGTATGTTGTAGAACTTGTGCCCTTCATTTCTTATTTTATATACTTTTTCAATTATTTGCCTTCTTCTTTTGACTCTTTCCAGCTTTCAAAAGGGGGTCACTGACCCCATCCAAAAAAACAATTGCTCTGTGAGACTACAAATGTTAATGTATCCTGGCCCTCTCCTATTCATATTCCAGTCTCTTATTCAGTGCGTGGTTGCTAGAGTCATTTGGACCCTAGCAACCGGATGGCAGAAACGACAAACTGGAGAGCTGCTGAATAGTGTTTGAGAAACGTATTGTAATCAATGGGCAAAAAAATTATTTTGATGTGTTTGTCCAAATAGATGTCCGAACTTGAAAAAGTTGGGTCAGGAAAAGAAAATTTTTCAGATTTGATGCCCGAATCGCAAATTTTTTTCGGATTATTGCCCTAAACCCCCCAAATTTTTTGCATTATCGGACGAAACCCAGCGCAGATCATGATATGTTCAAATTGTAAAAGGGATATCTGCCATTGACTTCTACATGAACTCAGCTGGTCTGAGATGGTGGATTTTTGGATTCTGACTTTTTGCAGCTTCAGGGTATGATAAATATTGAAAAATTTATTTCCCCCCCTCTAAAAAATTTTTAAAAGTTTTTGCACAGAAAACCTAGAAAAAATTGAGGTTTAATAAATAGCCCGTTTATTAACAACCTTCAAAATTAAGTGTGAGCTGAAATAAAAGAGTTGCCTGTTTTAAAGCCACATTGATTGAGCACAAACAGACACACACATACATACAGAATATAAACAGGTATGGGATTTTTTATATGGAAAGCCATTATCCAGAAAGCTCCGAATTATGGAAAGACCATCTTCCATAGACTCTAATTTTTCCAAATAATCCGATTTCCTTTTTCTCTTTAATAATAAAACAGTAGGGATGCACCGAATCCAGGATTCGGATTCAGCCTTTTTCAGCAGGATTTGGATTTGGCCGAATCTTTGTGTGTGGTCGAACCCAAATGCAAATCCTTATTTGAATATGTAAATTAGGTGTGGGAAGGGAAATCACATGACTTTTCTTCTCAAAACGAGGAAGTAAAACATTCCTTTTCCACTTTCACATGTGCTGTTAAGTGCAAGCCTTTTATTATCTTTGTTCTTCTGGCCATTTGATCAGATGGTAGCCCTCTCAACTGTCCCGGTGTTTGGGGGACAGTCCCAATTTTGACAGTTCTACCCGGGTTGTTACTGAAATGTCCCAACTTTCTCTTTGATCTCCTACACAGAACAGTCAGAAAGATATACAATGTTTCTAAAACCTAATTGGCTTTTGGCAGAGAGCCCAGAATATGTGGCAGGAGCACTTAGTTACTTTTAAGAAAAGCAAAGATACAAAAGTAACAATTTAAAATAAGCAGGTCTTTTGGGGAAACTGGGACTTGCAGCTTAAAGGGCACCTTCATTAGCGAAACTTTAATGACACATACAAACCACAGAAATGTTTTCAGGTCAACATGGCAAAGCAGGTTTTCAGGTCCACAGGGCAAAGCAATTGAAGGGGTACAAAGGTGAAACTGTGCTGGACATTGGGATCAGCAGGGCGAAGCTGAAGATACAGAAGATACACTATACACTATATTGAGAAAAAACAGGACATAGCAGCTCAAAGGGGGAGAAAGATGAAGATATACAATACAGGTAGCAGAACAGGGCAAAGCAGTATAAGGGGAGCAAGGATGCACAATATATTGAGATCAGCAAGGTAAAGCTGTTGAAGGGGAGCAATGATGCATAAAATATTCAGATCAGCAGGGCAAAGCAGTTCAATGGGAGCAAGGATACATAAAATATTCAGATTAGCAGGGTAAAGCAGTTCAAGGGGAGCAAGGATGCATAAAATATTTGGATAAGCAAGGTAAAGCAGTTCAAAGTGAGCAATGATGCATGAAATATACAGATCAGCAGGTAAAGCAGTTCAAGGGGAGCAAGGATACATAAAATATTCGGATCAGCAGAGTAAAGC
Organism: Xenopus borealis; assembly: GCA_024363595.1. Lineage (NCBI taxonomy): Eukaryota > Metazoa > Chordata > Amphibia > Anura > Pipidae > Xenopus > Xenopus borealis. The sequence continues at coordinate 128,139,732 of CM044442.1, forward strand.
AGTTAAATGGAGTAACAATGCATGAAATATACAGATCAGCAGGGTAAAGCAGTTCAAGGGGAGCAAGGATGCATAAAATATTCAGATCAGCAGGGTAAAGTAGTTCAAGGAGAGCAATGATGTATAAAATATTCAGATCAGCAGGGCAAAGCAGTTCAATGGGAGCAAGGATACATAAAATATTCAGATTAGCAGGGTAAAGCAGTTCAAGGGGAGCAATGATGCATAACATATTCAGATCAGCAGGGCAAAGCAGTTCAAAGGGAGCAATGATGCATAAAATATACAGATCAACAGGGTAAAGCAGTTCAAAGTGAGCAATGATGCATGAAATATACAGATCAGCAGGGTAAAGCAGTTCAAGGGGAGCAAGGATACATAAAATATTCGGATCAGCAGGGTAAAGCAGTTGAAGGGGAGCAATGATGCATAAAATATACAGATCAACAGGGTAAAGCAGTTCAAGGAGAGCAATGATGCATACAATTAGGGATGCACCGAATCCAGGATTCGGTTCGGGATTCGGCCAGGATTCGGCCTTTATCAGCAGGATTCGGATTCGGCCGAATCCTTCTGCCTGGCCGAACCGAATCCGAATCCGAATCCTAATTTGCATATGCAAATTAGGGCCAGGGAGCTAAATCACGTGACTTTTTGGCACAAAACAAGGAAGTAAAAAATGTTTTCCCCTTCCCACCCATAATTTGCATATGCAAATTAGGGTTCGGATTCGGTTCGGTATTCGGCCAAATCTTTCGGGAAGGATTCGGGGGTTCGGCCGAATCCAAAATAGTGGATTCGGTGCATCCCTACATACAATATTCAGATCAGCAGGGCAAAGCAGTTCAATGGGAGCAAGGATGCATAAAATATTCGGATAAGCAGGGTAAAGCAGTTCAAAGGGACCAATGATGCCTAAAATATACAGATCAGCAGGGTAAAGCAGTTCAATGGAGTAACGATGCATAAAATATACAGATCAGCAGGGTAAAGCAGTTCAAAGTGAGCAATGATGCATAAAATATTCAGATCAACAGGGTAAAGCAGTTCAAAGTGAGCAATGATGCATAAAATATTCAGATCAACAGGGTAAAGCAGTTCAAGGGGAGCAAGGATACATAAAATATTCGGATCAGCAGGGTAAAGCAGTTTAAAGGTAGGGATGGCGCGAACTGTTCGCGCGCGAACTTGTTCGCACGAACATCCGCTGTTCGCGCTCGCAGAATATTCGCGAACGTCGCGCGACGTTCGCCATTTTGGGTTCGAGCATAGTCGCCGCTTTTTTTTGCCCTCTCACCCCAGACCAGCAGATACATGGCAGCCAATAAGGAAGCTCTCCCTCCTGGACCACCCCCACACCCCCTGGACCACTCCCCTTCCATATATGAACTGAAGCCCTGCAGCGTTTTTTCATTCTGCCTGTGTGTGCTTGGAAGAGTTAGTGTAGGGAGAGAGCTGTTAGTGATTTCAGGGACAGTTGAAAGTTTGCTGGCTAGTAATCTACTTGATACTGCTCTGTATTGGAGGGACAGAAGTCTGCAGGGATTTCAGGGACATTTTAGGTTAGGTAGCTTTGCTGGCTAGTAATCTACTGTTCTTCAAACAACTGCCATACGTTGACCTGTATTTTTTCTGTGCTTCAGTGGCTGCGACTATTTTCAGCATTTATATGGCGTATTTTTTCTGTGCTTCAGTGGCTGCGACTATTTTCAGCATTTATATGGCATATTTTTTCTGTGCTTCAGTGGCTGCGACTATTGGATTTTTCAGATACATTTTTGCCCTTGATCCCCCTCTGGCATGCCACTGTCCAGGTCGTTGCACCCTTTAAACAACTTTAAAATCATTATTCTGTCCAAAAATTTCTTTTTTAGCTTTTAAAGTTCGCCTTCCCATTGAAGTCTTTGGGGTTCGCGACGTTCGCAAACCGTTCGCGCGTTTTGTCGCAAGTTCGCGAATATGTTCGCGAACATTTTTTCTGCGGTTCGCGCCATCCCTATTTAAAGGGAGCAAGGATGCATTAAATATTCAGATCAGCAGTGTAAAGTAGTTCAAGGGGGGCACGAATGCATTAAATATTGAGATCAGCAATGTAAAGCAGTTCAAGGGGGGCACGGATGCATTAAATATTTAGATGAGCAGGGTAATGCAGTTCAAGGAGAGCAAGGATGCATAAAATACTCAGATCAGCAGGGTAAAGCAGGGGGGCAAGGATGCTGCCGTTGTGTTCATTTTGACTACTGGAAAAGGCACATACATGCTCCCTATATACAATATATATGGTAAGATGTCACAGTCAGGGTTTCACAGTTGAACCTCCTTTAAAAGAGGTCAGGGTCAAAATTATTGAGTAAAGGCTTGGAATGTAGCTGTTGTACAATATGCATTCTGTATTCCAAACAACTAGTGATGGGCGAATCTCACCCGTTTCGATTCGCCGAAAAATTTGCGAAATTCGCAAATTGGCGAAAAAATTAGCGAAACGAGTCGCACATCGTTTTTGACGCGCGTCCGTTGCGTCAATAACGACGCGCGACTTGTTTTTTTAGACGAATTTTCGCTGGCGTTTCGCGAATTTATTCGCCAGAGGCGAATCGCGGGAATTCGCCCATCACTACAAACAACAGTAACTGAGAAAACTCCTTTCTCTGGGATCTCTTAATACATAACATGTGAATATAACTGACTGTATTGTGTGTATGTATTTCATTGGTTTCATTGTATTTCTCCCTGTCAGTTTTACAAATGATTTGTTTTAAGCAACATGTAAATAAACATACACAAACTTACCTACACATTTAATCTCTTAAATATAATTGGGTGATTGTGTGTCTTAGAATGTACATTTGTTCAGCTTATTTACTGGTAAATCACGTAGTATAAACCAATGTGTTCTCTGTATTGGGATTTAAATATTTCCATCTGATATGCCCGTAGTTTACAGTAGGGGGTACATTATGCCTTATAATACATGAGTGATACTCAGAGTTCCCTGTATAACTCAGCCTGCAGCCTTGTGCCTTTATATGGTCACACCCCTCAGTGACTTCTAATATCCTTATCATTTACAGTAGGGGGTACATTATCCCTTATAATACATGAGTGATACTCATAGTTCCTTGTATAACTCAGCCTGCAGCCTTGTGCCTTTATATGGTCACAGACCCCCTCAGCGACTTCTAATATCCTTATTATTTACAGTGGGGGGTACATGATTCTGTATAATACAAGAGTGATACCACTCAGTGACATCTAATGTCCTTTTCCATGTAATGCCAACTTTCTTACTTTTAGTGCTTCATTAAACCCAGTCTCAGAGATCCCTGACCCAATGAACTCTAATATTTTCTTATACAGGGATCTGAGGGGCCACGAGGTCAAACTGGTGCACCAGGTCCACAGGGTCCGCCCGGACCACAAGGGCCAAGTGGGCTTTCAATTCAAGGGCCGCCTGTAAGTTTTATGTCATTCTTTTTACCATACAACGTAAATTGTTTTGTATTTGTTGTTGCCATCAGAATTGTGTGACTAGGCATACGTATATATTGCACAGATACAGGCATTCATTGTAAAGTAATTATACCTAAAGCCTGTATTGTATATTATATCTCATATCATTGCATCATCTGAACCTAATGTAAACTCTAAGCACAAACTACATTTCTTGATGCTTCATAAGGGTATTGTTGCCATGCCCATACCCGCCTCCTGCTTTATCTCTACCAAATCTTATGTTCCCTTGGGTCATTCAAAATGCTGGATAGAAAAATAGAAAGTCTGATACATGGGCATTGTTGTAACAGGAGCGAAGACTAAGCCAGCGCTACGCAAATTCACTAAAGTGCGAAGTTACACTAAGGTCGGCGAACGGTAGTGTAGTTGTACTAGTGTTACTTCGCCAGACAAAGCGCAGTTCCGCTAGCGATGCCTAATTTGCATACGGCAGGAATTTCAAAGTATAATAGAAGTATATGTTACAGTCACTACATTCCACTACACAAGCCCAGGAAACCTTTAATAAATAAAATAAAGTTGTCCTATTGCCCTACATGTGCCCCCTGTATAGTTGTGTTGCCATATGTTAGGAAATGTAGGGGGGAAGGAGGGTAACCCCCCCCAAAAAAATTCGATCTTTTCCAGATTTTCACCCTAGGTCTGACCTGGCGAAGTAAAGTCTAGCGTAAGTGGTAACGATCAGGAAAATGGTCAACTTAGTGAATTTGCTTAATTACAATACTTCGTCAGTGCGCAACTTCGCCTGGCGTAAGGGTGCGAAGTTGCGTTAGTCTCTCTGCTTTGCTAGTGAAAATTTGCCAGAGTCGGCGTTTGTAAATTTGTGAAGTTCTGAACTGACGTCACGCTGGCGAATTAGCAGTAGCGTTAGACACTTCGCACTTTAGTGAATTTCCCCCTTAGGCTGCAATTCCACATAGGGGCTACAGAAGAGCCAATCACAGCTCTTATTTGGCACCTCTAGGAACTATTTTTAAGCTTGTGTTGCTTCCAATTGAATGTGGCTTATCGTTATAAAAGATTGGGGACCCCTGTCCTACGTCAACCAATTATCAGTTAACCTTTACTTGTCTAATGCAGATAAATGAATGAAAGCAAGCTTCTGATTGGTTGCTGCAGGCTTCTCATCTAGTTAGATTAGCGATGCCCCACCAATAGACCAGTAGACCTTTAGCTGGTGATCAGTAGATCTCAAGACACTGTCAACTGTCTAAATCACCCTCCTGTTTCATGATTTTTAATCCAGATATTTATTATGTAAAGGTCACATAAGGAATAGTTGTTTGTTAAATATATCAATATTAATGATCTCATAAATCAATATAATATCTAAGTGATAGTTTCCATGGAACAGCAGGCTAACAATGCCTTTATGGATGTAGATCATAAAGGAACAACATCACTGCTTCAGTAAAGTATGGGCACCCATGAGTTAGATTAACGAGACTCAATTAAATAGATATTAAACATAATTTGGGTACATGACTCTGAGCAAAGCTTGCACCTGATATTTTATTCCCAATAGACTGATGAGGATACCTACCAAAGGCTGTAATGGACATCTATCTAAATTATATTTTTCATATTCTTTTCTGTAGGGTCAACAGGGTGCAAAAGGGGATAAAGGAGATGTCGGTTTTCATGGACAACAGGTACTTTTTTTTCTGTACTTGCGGTAGGGAAATTAGCAAAAAACAACCCAAACTTATTACTACACTGAGAAGATTATTGAGGTAGTGTATGCAACACAAATATTTATCACTAACTCCATTGATGTAATTACCAGCATTGCAAGATGGTTCATTATTTGCATTAATATCTCCCCATATATTCTTGGAGTTGTTCGAAGAGAGAGACACTCAGCGACTTTTGTTCTCCATCTTTTCTGCTGGTGGTTGCGAGTGGTTGACAGTAGCCCAATCGTGTAGTTCTAGCCAATATATTCTCTATTCCATTACCTTCCTTTTAATATCATAGACAAGGGATAGTCACGGCTTCAGATAAAGACAATGGAGAAAATTACATTGCTGCAAAGGCTCCAAACAATAATGCAGCCAGTCTTCTTTACATTCATGTCAGTCCCCTCTTGATAAACTGCAGGAGCTTGAAGGAGATTGCCTTCATAGACCTGTTAAAGGAGAACTAAACCCTAAAAATGAATATGGATAAAAATGCCATGTTTTATATAGTGAACTTATTGCAGGAGGCTAAAGTTTCAGCTTGTCAATAGCAGCAATGATCCAGGACTTGAAACTTGTCACAGGGGGTCACCATCTTGGAAAGTGTCTGTGACACTCACATGCTCAGTGGGCTCTGAGCAGCTGTTGAGAAGCTAAGCTTAGGGGTCGTCACTAATTATCCAGCAGCAGAAAATGAGCTTCCCTGGCTGTAATATAAGCTGATGCTACAGGTTTGCTGATTATTAAATTCTGATGCAGCTAATTGCACTGATTTCTAATTATCTGTATTAATGACTAATCAGCCTTATATTGTGACTATATTTCTATGACACTATGGGGCAAATTTATCATAATTCCCTACGGGTGAAATTCAATAAGCATTAGATAGTCGTAGGCTATTTTTACTTCGATATTCGATTTCTCGATTAAATTGTACAATCAAATACCGATCATTCGATTTCATGGAAAAATCGTAAAATTTCCTCCGATCGCTCAAAAAATGTGTACGTTTCGAACGATCGAGGTGTTCGATCATACGAATGGTATTCGAGCATGTGATAGAAAAAAAATCCTATGGGGGTATTCCCATAGGCTTCTATTGCAATTCGGTAGGTTCAATCTGGCGAAGTACTGTAGGCAGTCGAAGAAAATTTTAAAGTTAAAGTACTTCGATCATCAAATGGTCGAATTATCGAATATCCGATAATTCGATCTATTCAATACGCTCTAATTTTGGGTATTCGATGATCGAAGTGGCCAAATTTGCATATTCGAATATCCGATTAAATCATATGATCGGAATTCGATCGAATTCGATCGAACTTCAATCTATTCACATGAATTTAGTAAATCTGCCCCTTAGTGTACTGTATATTGTGAGTGGGTCCCTAAGCTCAGTAAGTGACAGCAGCACAGAGCATGTGAATCAGTGAATCAGTAGAAAAGAAGATGGGGAGCTACTGGGGCATCTACTGGGGAGACACAGATCTTTACTGCTAAAGGGCTGTGGTTGCCTTGGGCTGGTACACAAGTACAAAACAAGGTCAGAAACAGACATAAAGGTGTCTATGGCAGAAGATGCAAATAAGCAAGACTTAGAGGCTATTTTATAATTACTCCAGCTCAAACGAGAAAAATACCAAAACATGGGATCTTTGGGGCATAAGAACAAGTTTGGGGCTAATAAATACAGAAGGACATTTCTTTAGGAGATGACCATGAGCAGGAGAAGGAATCCGCCCCCACCTTCCTGTTATAAAATACTTGCTCTATTCATAGGCAGTAATTTACTTTGGCTTCCTCATGCTTGTGTTATACAGCTGAAACGTGGTGTGTGTAATGGAATTTAACAGATGTGTTATTTTGATGAGCGCACAATAGTGTGTGCTCATTGTACTCGTCCGATAAGAGGAATTTTGAAGTTTATGATATCTTTATTGCTTGAGGGTGGGAAGAGAAGTCATCAGCTGACAGCGTGGAGAACCTGTCAAGGCTTGCGTTCCAGGCATCTCTCAGAAAATTCAGTTCACCGCTGAGCACACAGGCAATGATTCCTGCATAAAAACCCAATGGTTCACTTCTGTGTTCTGTCTATGTAGGGTATCCCAGGAGCTTCAGGTTCCCCCGGGCGTGACGGAGCTACAGGTCCACGGGTAAGATGCCCTGTCTCACAAAAGCTGAAAGTGGCCAAGTGACCTGATTTTTCTCTAACCTGTAGTTAAAAATTCTAATCCAGTTATTTCCAAAATAATAATTGCAAGCTAACATATTCATGTTGATGGATGCAACCAACAGTACTTAGTTGATGAGGTTAAAAACGCACAGATACATTTAGATCACTAATAATCCTTGAACCAAGAAGCTCACGGCGGTGTTGGCCCATGGTTACACCCAAATTGGCCTAAAGACTGAATGGCTAATGATACCAAGCAGAGCAAATATCAACTTAATTGACCATTGGGTTGGCCTTTCATTTTAGTTCTCTCACACAGCTTGAGAATTTGTTGATTGGGGCAGGGATGCTTCTGTTGATGCTTTCAAAAGGGGCTTGGATGATTATTTGGACAGACATAATATCAAAGGCTATTTTAGCCTACAGTTAGTATAGCTATGGGCATATATGGTTTGTGTGAAAGAGTGGAGGGGTGTGTGTGGATGCTGGGTTTTAATTTGGAGGGGTTGAACTTGATGGACTTTGTCTTTTTTCAACCCAATTTAACTATCTAACTATGTAACTATGTAACTATGGATATCCAACTGGAGGCCTGTGGGTAGAATGTAGCTCTCTACAGGATTTTTATGGCCCATTGTCTGCTTAAAGGCTGTATAGTTTTCACTGTATGACATCACCTTATTCTGGCCCTCAAACATGCTTTATGAGAAATAATTGGCCCACTACATGTAGTGGACAGCACTGGTTTAGGGCAATAGTTTCCAAACTGTGAGGTTGGGGAGTCTGAAGTAGTTACATAAAGGGCTAAGCTTGAAGTCCATTTTAGGTGATCTTTCAGGAAAGTCTACTTACCTTTGACAGCCCACCTAGAAAGTTACATTTGGAGGAGATCTGCTCCCCTAGATAATCTTGTAACTGTTGATGAATGACTGATATAGCAATGCTTTCCCTTATAAGTAACTTAGTGATGAGCTAAGTGGGACAGAGAAGAGATATTGGTACTTTAAGGGATTGTCCCACACAACACAAAAACTGATTGATAACCGTAAAATAGCAAATGCTCAGTGGGCCACCTTGTAAGTGTTCAATTGAAGGGTATTATAGAGTAGCATAAAGCAGGGATGTTGCTCTTCCCCTTAGATTGTCTCCTTAATTCGTCCATTTGCCCCTGCAATACAAAATGATACGTTTAGTACTGGTTGTCAACCTCAGCAGAAGGCTAGCAGAGTGTTGAAACCACCACCCTAAGCAGTATTACACACATATTTAGGGATAATTCCCACCAACACAAGGTTCTTTTCACCCCACACACGGATTTAACCATAATGGCACACGCTACTCTCTATTTAAGGAGTATCTAAACATTTTTACATCAGTGCCACTCATAACTGCAAGACTCCAAGCCAAGGATCTTCTGTCATGGATTGTCTTCATTAAAAACAATTATTAGATAAGATTTCTCTTTATCTCTGGAGTACACCCACCTGCAGTCACTGTGATTGTTCATTTTCTAGTTATTCTTCACTTTATCTGGTTATAAGTCTCCCCTTTTTTATATAGGGATTGCCAGGAAAGGATGGATCAAATGGCCCCCCAGGACCTCCCGGCCAAATGGTAAGTAAATGATTTTTTCCTAATGTAAAAAAAAAGTGTTCCTCTGTATTTAGCAATCAAAGTGGGATAATTGTGTAAGTCCTAAAACATGTTGTGGGACTATGGATTTGCTTTTAATATTCTGTACTTCTGCAGGGATCTCCAGGTAATCCAGGCTCTCCAGGAGTCCCTGGAAGCACAGGGTCCCAAGGTGAAAATGGCCCCCCGGTAAGAAAACTCTATATAATAAAGAGAATATAACATGTTTATCTCTCTGTAATAAACTTAGATTCCAGAGTGAGTCCTTTGTAGGACATCTGTATCAGGTATCAAAGCAAAGAGGAGAGCATGTCGCTTAAACAAGACAATCCTGTGAGCATAATTATGCCAATAGTAGGGCATGTCATTGATGTTGATAAGATGTTGACAGTGGGACAGATTGTGACAGTAAGATAAGATGGTGACTTTGTAAGGGTATGAAGCAATGTGCTACACTATGCTTTCAACTTTAGGGAAAGATGGTGATTGTAGGGAAAAATGGTGACAGCAAGGCAAGTTGGTTATAAGGAAAGATGTTGATTGTAGGGAAAGATTTTGATTCTAAAGAAAGATAGTAACTGTAGGGAAATATGGTGATTGTAAGGAAAGATGGTAACAGCAAGGAAAGTTGGTGATTGTAGGGAAAGATGGTGATTGTAGGGAAAGATTTTGATTCTAAAGAAAGATAGTAACTGTAGGGAAATATGGTGATTGTAAGGAAAGATGGTGATTGTATGTAAAGATGGTGACAGCAGGGCAAGATGGTGTTAGTAGGACAGATTGTGACAGCAAGGCAGGTTGGTGATTGTAGGAAAAGATTGTGACAGCAGGGCAAGATGTGACAGGGACATATTGTGAAGTCAGCTAAGATGGTGACTGTAGGGAAAGATCGTGACAGCACGGCAAGATGGTGACAGTAGAATAAGATGGTGATTGAAGGGAAAGATGGTGACAACAAGGCAAATTGGTGATTGTAGGGAAAGATGGTGACAGCAGGGCAAGTTGGTGTCAGCAGGACAGATTGTGACAGTAGGGTAAGATGGTGACAGCAAGGCAAGTTGGTGATTGTAGGCAAAGATGGTGACAGCAGGGCAAGATTGTGATTGTAGGGAAAGATGGTGTCAGTAAGACAGATTGTGACAGTTGGGTAAGATGGTGACTGTAGGGAAAGATGGTGACAGCAAGGCAAATTGGTGTTTGTATGGAAAGATGGTGACAGCAGGGCAAGTTGGTGTCAGTAGGACAGATTGTGACAGTAGGGTAAGATGGTGACTCTAGGGAAAGATGGTGACAGCAAGGCAAGATGGTGACAGTGGGGTAAGATGTTGATCGTAAGGAAAGTTGGTGACAGAAAGGTAAATTGGTGACAAAATGGTCAACAACAACAATTTATATAAGTTTTTCCCAGTTTTTTTTAAATCCAAGCACCCTCCAAAAGCCAGTACAAATAAAAAGGGACTATACAGATTGCTCTGCCATAAAAACAGATAAGTAAAAAAAGTAGGCTTACTGGAAAGTGGGTGCCAGTCAAGTAACGGCTCATTTAAATGCCTGAAACCCTAGAAGATCATAAAGACAAGAAACCAAATTTTAAAAGGGACAATGCCTGAATGCCTGAAGCCAATGAGTAAATCTAGATAGCTAAGGCGAAATATAGGAGGCTTTTCAGCCTCGTCAATGTTAGTATTAACTTCTTTCAGGAGAAGGTAAGAAATGTAGGAGACCTGGTTGCTACTGGGGACTGGAGGAGTTGGGACTAAAATGATCAGACTTGACGTGATGTAGGTCTGCTTCATATGGTTAAATAACAGTTCTTTAATGGTGTTGCTGTCCTTCTATTGAAGCCTCCTGAGTAGGCAAACTGGATATGTCCATTGACTATAATATATTTGTAGCCTACTGGGTATAAATTAGTATGTAAAGACATGTACCTTTTGTGCCAGTTTATTTCTATTTTTGTTCTTTCTAGGGGCCTCCTGGTGTTAAGGGGGAAAGAGGTGAAAGGGTGAGTATGTTGCCAATATTAATTCATTACACAAGCCCAGGCAGAACTTGAGCTTCCCTCAAAAAAATTAGTATTTTTTAAAAAATGACACAATCCCTACTATGACATAATGTAATTGACACATTGCAGTCTATACTATGGTGAATAACAAGAATACTGTATGCCATGTACATACAGTATAAAGGCTTCAGATCTTTTATACGGGTCAAGGCCTCCATCATTATAAAATGTTTGTAGTCACTGATATCATTTAACTCAGTTTCAAGGATAGGTTTTATAGGTTATATATGTTTTTTTGTGTACTACATCACACACACACACATATATATATATTTATATATATATTTTTTTTTTTTTAGAGTGCAGTTGCCAAATTCTTGGCTGTGCAGTAGATGGTCAAACCAGCCACTGAGGGTTGCCACCTTTTCAGTTTGAGCAAAACAGGCAGGGGGTGGTGGGGATGGCATCAGGGGTGGGTTGGTGATATCAGGGGCAAGGCTGGTGACATGGGGGGGATAATTACATCAGGGGAGGGGCTGATGACATGGCGATCAATGATTGGCTGACTTCAATATCCTGTCAGGATTTCCTAATTTGGAAAAAAAACGTCTGTCCGGGTGAAATCCAGACAGGTGGCAACTCTACATTCACTCAGTGTCGAACTAGAGCACTTGGGACCTACTGGAAGAACTGTCCACAAGGCCTCAAGGGCCCAGCACCTTAGTTGCCACTCTCACCACAGCAGCCGCACTAGGTACATTCTGACCAGGCAAGGATGGGCCAAGGTAGTTTGGCACCCTAGTCAATGGTTCCAATCAGCTCCCCCGTACCATATCCATCATTAATAATCCAGGCACCAACACCACACCACCACTTGTACCTGTGCTTTGCCAAACCCAAGCCCCCATGATCTGTACCTGTGCCACTTCCAGGCCAGGCCAGCAGCCAACAATGGGCCCAGGCCCAGCCATATCCATTAGTATGCAGTCTGCAGGCCCCAAGCCCATGCCCCAACCATTCCTATGGCCAACCCAAGTCCCCATGATCTGTACCTGTGCCAGCAAGAAGTAAGGCAGATGCAACTGCCAAAAGCCCAGCAGAAAAGAGCAGACAGGTCTCTTCAGCGAGATGCGTTACTGCTCCCCTCTAGCGCACACAGCAGGTCCTCTCTGCCCAACTGATCCGGCTTTTGTAATGACTGACTCCAGCGCCGGCCCTGCAGCCTACTATACATGCATGTCAGAGCGTCAAGGAGCCAGCATGTCAGCATGGAACTGGAAGGCGCCAAGTCACGCTTCATGGTGGGGGAACCCCAAATTTTATAAATTACACTGCTTTTAATAAAGGCCAACAAGCCAAGTGAACTGAAAACAAAAAATAAAACAAATCCCCTGAGTAATGTGCTCGCCCCAGTGAATGCACCCTAGGCGGTTGCCTACCCTGCCTACCCCTTGGCGACTGCAACCAGGGAATCAGAATAGGCCCAGGCATTCAAAGTACACAGAGGCCCAATCAGGCCCCAACCACCCAATAACCAATGACTGTCTATGATATCTTATAATAGTATCTCTGGCATTTGCCAGAACCCACTGATTGCCAGTCTGGCCTGATTCTGACCCTGTGTCCACTGAACCTCAGTGATAGACATAAAGTCAGAATGGCTAATGGACAGCAGCGAATGTAACACCTCCCAGCATCCACAACAGGCGAAATATACAAAGAACTCACAAAAACTTCTTTATGTCATAATTCAATCTTGTTTCCTTATCTTTTTGCTGCAGGGGGACACACAAGCACACAGTGTGGTACGATCCATTGCCCGCCAAGTCTGTGAACAGATCATTCAGAGTAAGCGCCTTGTCTGTTGTATCAATGGGTGTTCATGCTGAAAGGTTAACTTGCTTAGAGTACTCTTCAAATCGACATCCCAAAAAAAACAATTGAGGCTCTGATTTCAAAGAAAAGAAATGACTTGGATTACAACTGATGGAATATTTGTAACTAAAATAAGCCATTGCTTGAGTAGGGGTTAAACATGGGCGTTTGTAGATGGAACTGTATTGGCCATTGGTTTCTTTTTTGCTCCTTAACAAAACTGTGCTGGTTTTTAGTTTCTTTTGTTCTCTGAAAGATCAGCAGTCATGTCTTGTTTCTCACTTTGTACTTGAAAAGACACAACTTGAAACTACAGGCAGAGGAAATAAGGGACGCACTGAATCCATCATTTCTGGATTTAGCTAAATACCAAACCTAATACTTAGATTGTGAGTTCCGCTCACTGATGTGGATGATGAACGGTCTGTGGAAAGAGCAGCAGAAATGTGTCAGCATTAAATAAATAAAAAAAGGTTATTAATAATGATAATAATACAAACCACAAATTGGCAAAAGCAGACTGGAGTTTATTCAACAGAACATCTACATAAACATGTCTTCTTCAGTTGTCCGTCATTTAAGATAGTCCGAAGATAGCGAGGCTCAAGAATTCAGCTTAAACACAATCTCGTAGGAAATACTAGAATTCACATATTTTCCCAAACTGCTACAAAAAGGTTTATGTAAACTCAGAGTTAAAAGATCAGTACAGGTATGGGATCCATTATGCGGGAACTTGTTATCCAGAAAGCTCCAAATTACGGGAAGGCCATCTTCTCTATTTTAATCAAACAATTAAAAATTCCCTTTTTCTTTGTAATAATAAAACATTACCTAGTAGTTTATCCCAACTAAGATATAAAGAATCCTTGTTGGAGGCAAAACCAGCCTATTGGGTTTATTTATTTCTGCACTGAAATCCATTTCTCAAAAGAGCAAACAGATTTTTTAATATTCAGTTTTGAAACCTGATATGGGGCTAGACATTTTGACAATTTCCCATTTGCCCCTGGTCATGTGACTTGTGCCAGCACTTTAGGAGGGAACTGCTTTCTGGCAGGCTGTTGTTTTTCCGTCTCCATGTAACTGAATAGTACACAGTAGGACATGGGTTTTACTATTGAGTGTTATTCTTAGATCTACCAGGCAGCTGTTATCTTGTGTTAGGGAGCTGTTATCTGGTTACCTTCCCATTGTTCTGTTGTTAGGCTGCTGGGTGGGGGAAAGGGAGGGGGTGATATCACTCCAACTTGCAGTACAGCAGTAAAGAGTGACTGAAGTTTATCAGAGCACAAGTCACATGACTTAGGGCAGCTGGGAAATTGGCAAAATGTCTTGCCCCATGTCAGATTTCAAAATGAAATATAATAAATCTGTTTGCTCTTTTGAGAAATGGATTTCAGTGCAGAATTCTTCTGGAACAGCACTATTAACTAATGCATTTTGAAAAACAACAATTTTCCCATGACAGGATCCCTTTAATCTTTACATGATTTTCTAGTAGATTTGGGGTATGGAGATCCAAATTACAGAAAGATTCCTTATCTGGCAAGCTCCAGGTCCCAAGAATTTTGGATAACAGGTCCCATACCTGTCTGCATAATTCAGTACAGGTGACTGTCTAGGCTGGCATAGATTTCTGGTACATGGCTGAGAGTATGTGGACCCCCTCCTGTCCAACATCTCACTTCAAAACCAAGAGGATTAATATGAAGTTGCTGCTAAAACAGACTTTACACTATATTCTTCTGGGACGGTTTCCACTAGATGCTACAACATTGTTGGTGGGATTTCATGCATAAGAGGCTGGGCACTGAGGTTGGGTATCAGGCCTGGATCACAATTGGAGTTCCAGCTTGAAGTCAAGGCTGAGTGCAGACCAGTTGGGTTCTTCTTGACTAACTACAAGCCAAGCAACCAATTCTGTGAAAACCAAATAAATTTATGCAACAGTAGAGATTGAAAAGTGGAATGCCAAGGTAGCCCCATCCTTAAACGATAATAGAATAAATGAATACAGGCATTGGTTCTGTTATCTGGAAACCAGTTATCCAGAAAGCTCTGAATTACAAGAAGGCCATCTCCTGTAGACTTCTCTGTATTAATAATACAGGACCTTGTAATTGATTCCAGCTAAGATATAGTTAATCCTTATTGGAGGTCAAGCAATCCTTTAATTAACCGATTTTTCTAATGGAGTACAGAAAGATCCCTTATCCAGAAAACTGCAGGCTCAGAGCATTCTGGAAAACAAGTCCTATACCTATACAAGCCATCTTTATGGACATTATATTAGATTAGGTTTTTAGAATCAGCAGCTATAAAAGATTTCAAACAGGGGATTGTATGCTGCCCTTATCCAGATGGGCTGATATCCAAAGAGACTTATAGAGCTCCAGCATTTGCCAGAGACTTATAAATTTAATTTTCAGAACTATCGCCTTTTGGCAGGCTGAGGTGGGATTGGCAGGAGACATTCGTGCGTTTCCTTTTAAGAAGAAATCTGAAGCTGGAAATAGCGTTCCTGCGAGTTTCATTTCAGTAGTGCAGAAAATTCTTGAAGCAATTCTGTAGGGTAGAAATAAATTGGCAAGCTTCTGAAGTTAAGTCGAAGCCACCAGGGAAATAACTTTTATGAGAAATATGGATTTCGTTGCCCAAGGACATGGGGAAGTGTGATAATTATAAAAGGGAAGGGGGTCTTTGTTTGAGCTATAGAATAAGAAATTAAATAAACAGAGAGAGACACCAAGCCAGGAATTAAGTAATGTTATTATATGGTGGGACAAAAGGCACAAATGAGGATTTTTAATATAATTTTTATTTTGCCCAAGAGTAAGAATGAAACTTTTTTAATATCTACAAAGTTTGCTCAGTCTGTATGAATGGATACTCTGCAATACTCTATGATTCTGTACAAGAAATTGCAAATATTGGCAGATAGATTTAGATGTTTCGAATGTCATACATCCAAACACAACTTTGTGTTTTGTTTCGCTTTCAGATCATATGTCCAGGTTCAATTCTCTCCTAAATCAGATACCAAGCCAATCTGTATCAGTCAGGGCTGTACCAGGGCCACGAGGTGAACCCGGAAGGACGGGGCCCGCAGGTCCTCCAGGAGAACAGGGATCTCCAGGAAGAACGGGATTCCCCGGAAATCCAGGACAGCCAGGAACCCCTGGAGAAAGAGGCAAGTGTTACAGAAAATAGGGGTCACTGTGACAAAATACATAGGGGTCTGTAAAGCCTCGTCTGTGCTGAAAAACAGCAAGTGGATGGCAGAGGTCATAGATGGGCTTAACTCATTTAATATAGGCATTCAAATTACATTAGCACTTTTCTTACCAGTGTGAAGCTCCCCAATTGGCTCCCGACCATCACGTGTCCAAAATCCAGCTCCCTGGCAACAGAGCGTTTTCACAACTTTCAAAAATGGATTTCCATGGCTCGTTTTTCGTGATATAATAAAAGCTTCTTTATTTCATGTTATATTATTTGCATGTCAGCCTTGACACAGTGCACAATAACGTTACTACTGACCGGTTTCGTACCTCACGGTACTTCCTCAGAGTATACATTTTTTTCACACAATACACAACTTTATAGCTAACCTTGATTACAGACAAATATCACACTCGTTATCTTAAAGGGATATACCCTAGTTCTTATACCAATTTTTTACAGTCTTTTAAAAACATTTAAGAACAAAAGGATGCTAAAAACATTGTGGATCCATGTATGCAGTTCAGGGTAATATTTTGATTACAGGGATACTTTACATACACTCTTACATAGTACCTCTCACTATTGCAAGTTACAAGTTATCCCATTTAGATTTAAATTTACTTATTTCTCTTATTCAATATAAAATTTAATTTCACAATCTTTATTGAGACCCAAAGGCTTTTCCGTTTCTAAAGTAAACATCCACCATGAAAGGATATACAGCTGTCATTTCCATTATGTACATTCAGTATGATCATATTCTGAATGTACATAATGGAAATGACAGCTGTATATCCTTTCAAGGCATAGAGCATGTCCGTTTAGATAAGAGGAAAGGTGATCTAGAAAAGTTAATGAATAAGAGAGAAGCATGGTGGATGTTTACTTTAGAAACGGAAAAGTCTTTGGGTCTCAATAAAGATTGTGAAATTAAATTTTATATTGAATAAGAGAAATAAGTAAATTTAAATCTAAATGGGATAACCTGTAACTTGCAATAGTGAGAGGTACTGTGTAAGAGTGTATGTAAAGTATCCCTGTAATCAAAATATTACCCTGAACTGCATACATGGATCCACAATGTTTTTAGCATCCTTTTGTTCTTAAATGTTTTTAAAAGACTGTAAAAAATTGGTATAAGAACTAGGGTATATCCCTTTAAGATAACGAGTGTGATATTTGTCTGTAATCAAGGTTAGCTATAAAGTTGTGTATTGTGTGAAAAAAATGTATACTCTGAGGAAGTACCGTGAGGTACGAAACCGGTCAGTAGTAACGTTATTGTGCACTGTGTCAAGGCTGACATGCAAATAATATAACATGAAATAAAGAAGCTTTTATTATATCACGAAAAACGAGCCATGGAAATCCATTTTTGAAAGTTATTCAAATTACATTATTTGGTATTTGGGCAACAGTGAAAGGACAACTTTCATAGCCCATACCCTTGAACTGTTTCCAGTTTTCACACTTGATTCGGGGATTCTTATAACCTTCTATTACTGCTTGTAGGGCTGGACCATGACACCTCTACATAATAGTGTCTTGTTTCAATTGACCCTACTGTGTGTGTTTTTGGGAATTTGAGTGTCCTCCCCTTGGACATGGTATAATGTGCCTAATTAAAGTAAAGGTCTGTGTTAAAATAAGTGTGGAGCCTGACCAAGGTTTGAGCCTAGGGTTGCCAACTTTTCTTGAAAAAAATACCGGCTTTCCTATATATTTATAATTTTTTCCTATTAATAACATTGGGATCAACCATAAAAAATACTGGCCAATCTGGTAAAATGCCAGGTGGCAACCCTACTTGATAACACAATAGTGCTGCGCCTGCAGAATTCTGCACTGAAATCCATTTTTCAAAAGAGCAAACAGATTTTTTTTATATTCAATTTTGAAATCTTGGCTAGACATATTGTCAGTTTCCCAGCTGCCCCCAGTCATGTGACTTGTGTTGATAAACTTCAGTCACTCTTTACTGCTGTACGGCAAGTTGGAGTAATATCCCCCACTCTTCCTTCCCCCCCCCCCAGCAGCCAAAAAAGAACAATGGGAAGGTAACCAGACAGCAACTCCCTAACACAAGATAACAGCTCCTCGGTAAATCTTAGAACAACACTCAATAGTAAAAGCCAAGTCCCACTGAGACTGATTCAGTTACATTGAGTGGGAGAAATAACAGCCTGTCAGAAAGTTGTTCCATCCTAAAGTGCTGGCACAAGTCACATGACTGGGGGCAGCTGGGAAATTGACAATATGTCTAGCCCCATGTCAGATTTCAAAATTGAATATAAAAAATGTTTTTGCTCTTTTGAGAACTGGATTACAATGCAGAATTCTGCTTTAGCAGCACTATTAACTGAAAACACGTTTTAAAAAGAGTCCAATTACTTTAAAACCAGAAGTAGTTAAGAATGTTGGGCTTCATTAACCACCGAACAGCTGGAATTTAAATAGACGAAAGAAAAAATGAGATTGATACTAAAAATGTTTAATATTCTACAATGTCAATATAAAGAGGAACAGTCAACGTGATCCATTACTGTATTACAGGTTTATCAGGTGAAAAGGGAGAACGAGGCAACCCAGGTGTGGGAACACAAGGCCCAAGGGGTCCTCAAGGGCCTGCAGGTAAATATCTCCTTATCCTTTGTCACTTACCTTCCTTCACTTTATCCTGAAGAAGCTGATGCCAAAATGTCTGGTAGCCAAAGGGGGAAAACACAAACAATGCACAAGAGACAGAGTGGGAGAATATTGGGTCTGTTTCTCCCTCGTATCCCAGAACTAACATGGAATGAACAGAAAAGGAAATAAATACAGACACACAAATACACATATTGTTATGTTTTGGCAGTAAAATGTTAATCTTTCAATAGGTAATACTATAACTCTGAAGAAAAGTAATATATGGAAGACAGACGCAGTATGGCATTTAAAGGATATTTAAAAGATATTCTGAGACAATTTTCATTTGGCTTTCATTTTTATTATTTGTGGTTATTCAGCTTTTTCTTCAGCAGCTCTTCAGTTTACAATATCTGCAATCTGGTGGCAAGGGTCCAAATGACGCTAGTAAACATGCACTTCTTGCAATAAGAGACTGGAATATGGAATATAGGAGAGGCCTGAATAGAAATAGGAACAATAAAAACCTAGAAATGTGTAGCCTTACAGAGCATTCGATTTTTTAGATGGGGTCAGTGATTTGAAAAACTTCGGAAGTCTTACGATTTCACAAAGTGAAACTCCGAAGTTCATGAAGTCTTCCAATTTCAAGAAGAAATTGTAATCGTAATAAGACTTTGTGAACTTCGGGCGCATGCTCAGTAGGACGAACCGGAAAAATGTGTCCTACTGCGCATGCGCCGCCGCCGGCGTTCGATCCAGGAAGAAGACGTTGAAGAAGAAGATGATCTGCCCCTGTCAGCCGACAGAAATCTTCTAACCTGTCCAATCGACCAAATGACTTATCTCCGCCAGATGAAAAATGTCGGGACTCTCCACACGGTTAGTGATAGGCGAATTTATTCGCCAGGGGCGAATTCGCGGCGAATTCCCGCGATTCGCCGCTGGCGAATAAATTCGCGAAACTGCCAAAAAAATGCGCCAAAAAAAATTCGCTGTGCAAAAACGACGCCACGAAAACGACGCGACGCACGCCAAAAATGACGCGACGCGTTGGAAACGACACGACGCGTGTCAAAAACGACGCGCGAATCGTTTCGCGAATCGGCGAAAAATTTGCGAATTTCTCTGGAAATTCGCGAATTTTTTGCCGAATCGAAACGCGGTCGTTTCGCCCATCACTAGACACGGTCTGAAAATTGTACGAATCCTCAATTCGTATGCTTGGATCGTTGCGTCTATGGCCAGCTTTACTTGGAGTTCATGGGGTAAATTTATCAAAGAGTGAAGTTCCGCCACTAGAGTGAAATTCCGCCGCTCTCCATAAATTTCTATGGGATTTTGCAAGACATATTTATCAATGGATGAAGTGAAAGTTCACCCTTTGATGAATACACCTTTAAAAATCCCATAGAAATTTATGGAGAGAGGCGGAATTTCACTCTAGTGGTGGAACTTCACTCTTAACTTCACTCTTTGATAAATATGCCCCAAAGTCTCGAAAAGGCCAAAATTCGATTCAAATAGAAAAAATTCGATTCGACTTGAAAATTTTGACCATTCAAAAATTGAAGTACTGTCTCTTAAAAAATTTGAATTCGACCCTTCCCCACCTTAAATCTGCCGAATTGCTGTTTTAGCCTATGGGGGACCTCCTACACCCTTTATGGAATCTTTTGGCAAATTTTGAGAAGTCGATTTTTTTTTTTTTTAAGAAATCATTCAAAGCGAACAATTTAATTGTATGATTCGAACGATTTGAATATGATCGAAAACAGATGTATTCCATCGTAAAAAAAAATTTACTATATTTCTACTAAGATTCGACGGTCGAATTTCGAAGTATTTTCACTTGAAATACGAACCTTGATGAAATTTTATTTTAAAATAAAAATCGTTCAAAATCCTTCAAATTCCTACTACTTATGAAAAATTTCAGGACAGGTTCTAGGAGATCCCCCATAGACTAAAATGGCAATTCAGCAGGTTTAATGTGGTGAAGCGTCGGATTTTAAAGGGCCAGTACAAGTCGAATTTTCTCTATTCAAATCAATTTTTGGCCTATTTGATAGTCGACGTAGCCCAAAATTACTTTGAAATTTGCATTTTTTAAATTAGAATTTTATTCGAATATTCACTTCGACCCTTAGTAAATGTGCCCCTAAGTGTAGTTATTGGTATGGTAAGTGTACATAGGTGTAAAGCTCAGCCTAAGCTTCTGGCTGCATTTTAAATACAAAAAGGGAGGGTTGTGGGAGAACTACTAAGGCTAAGTAAAAATATATTAAAAGTATAATGGAAGTGCTTATGACTTGGCCATTTAATTAGTGCTAGGGTTGCCACCTGGCCGGTAATTTTGATGGTTGATCTCCTTAAACACATCAGTCAATAGTGCTTCTCCAGTAGACTTCTGCACTGAAATTAATTTCTCAAAAGAGCAAACAATTTTATATTCAGTTTTGAAATCTGACATGGAGCTAGACATTTTGTCAATTTCCCAGCTGCCCCTGGTCATGTGACTTGTGCCAGCACTTTAGGAGGGAACTGCTTTCTGGCAGGCTGTTGTTTTTCCTTCTCAATGTAACTGAATAGTACGCAGTGGGACAAGGGTTTTACTATTGAGAGCTGTTCTTAGATCTACCAGGCAGCTGTTATCTGGTTACCTTCTCATTGTTCTGTTGTTAGGCTGCTGGGTGGGGGAAAGGGAGGGGGTGATATCACTCAAACTTGCAGTACAGCAGTAAAGAGTGATTGAGGTTTATCAGAGCACAAGTCACAAGACTTGGGGCAGCTGGGAAATTGACAATATGTCTAGTCCCATGTCAGATTTCAAAATGAAATATAAAAAAATCTGTTTGCTCTTTTGAGAAATGGATTTCAATGCAGAATTCTGCTGGAGCAGCACTATTAACTGATGCATTTTGAAAAATATATTTTTTCCCATGACAGTATCCTTTTAATAGGCAAAAAAGATAAATATATAGGAAGGCCGGTATTTTTTTCAAGAAAAGTTGGCAACCGTAATCAGTATACATTCCCTGGGCCCCTGTCTAAGTAATTCAGTACAGCTGGAATGTAATGCATAGTGATGGGAGAATCTCTCCTCTTTCACTTTGTCGAGAAATTCGCAAAAATCCAAAACAATTTGTGAAACAGCGGAAAAAAAAAAACGGGCATCAAAATTATTTTGACGCATGAGACAATTTTTATATGTGCAATTTTTATGCACGCGGCAATTTTTACAGGTGCGACTCTTTTGCCCGAATGCATTCAAGTCAATGGGCATCGACATCATTTTGACGAGCGACGGTTTTTTTTTGTTGCAGTGAATTTCCCAATGGCAGTTTCGCAAAAAAAACATTTGCCGTGAATAAATCCACCCATCGCTACCGATGTAGACGTGCGCCGTAGTTGCTTTGGAAACGTTGCTGCTCCATAAGGAAATCGATGCCATTAAATGAATATTTTCTCATGCAGGACCTCCTGGTGAGGGGAGAACTGGTAGCCAAGGCCCAGCCGGACAACCAGGACAACGAGGACTGCCTGGTCCACAGGGAATTCCTGGTGCCATGGGTCCTACTGGCCAACCTGGGTATTGCGACCCTGCCTCCTGTGCTGGATACGGGGTTGGAGGTGAGCTTTGAACTTGCTGCTTTAGATATCAAGATGTTGACTTCAGCTTAGAGATCAAACAGAGTAGGATCTACTGGACTTTCCGAAAAGGAAAATAGATGTATTTTGTGTCAAGTCCTTGTCGTTGGGTCTTTGTCTGCTGCACAAAACTTCTCTTGCTTCAGCGCTGTTGCCATTGTTTGTCATTACGTCTACAACACACAGGGGCAGATTTACTAAAGGTCGAATTTCAAATGGAAACAAAAATCCGAAATTCGACCTGGGAATAGTGGGGAGTTAAAATCCTACAAATTCGACTATCGAATTCGAAAGATTTTACCGCAATTCAAATGATCGATCGTCCGTTCGAATATTCGAATCGAATATGCGAACGATTTTTTTCGATCGATAGAATTTTCCATTTTCGATCTTAGGGAAGGATCCCCATTTCGGTAGGTTTAATCTGGCGAAGTACATGGTCGAATTAAAATTTAAAGGGGAAGTGTTCGACCGTCGAATTTTCGAATATTCGAATAAAATTAAATTTGAATATTCGATGGTCGAATTTGCCTAATTTGCATATTCAGGAATTCGAATCGTTTTGAAAATTCGATCGAATATTCGAATCATTCATGTGAATTTAGTAAATCTGCCGCACAGAGTTTACTGTTCCTTATAGTTACTGCTTCTCTTTCTGCGGTTAAACTACAAAGTATGACAGTTAAAAGCCAGTATTTTCTAATATTAATCGGTTTGTAGAATTTCACTTGCTTACTAAATGTTTTGGGTTCTCAGTTTGGGTAATTTTGTACAAGGGAAAACTGAAATTCTCCTCTTAGTTGTAGGGGCATCGCTATAGCAGGGATAGGTCTTGACTCAACTTTTGTCAAAGCAAACAGACCCATTGTTCTTTAAAGAAAAAAAAAAAAAACTCTACACAGGTATGGGAAACCCATTATCCAGAAAGTTCCTAATTATGGAAAGGCCGTCTCCCATAGACTCCATTATATAGAAATAATCCAAATTTTTTTAAATGATCTTTTTCTGTGTAATAATAAAACAGTAGCTTGTACTTGATCCCAACTAAGATATAATTAATCCTTATTGGAAGCAAAACCAGCCTATTGGGTTTATTTAATTTTTACATTATATTTATAGTAGACTTAAGGTATGAAGATCCGAATTACAGAATGATCTGTTATCTGGAAAACCCCAGGTCCTGAGCATTCTGGATAAAGGGTCCCGTACCTGTATAATGTAACAACTTGGTCTTTTTATTTTAAGCCAAATATGTACAATGTATATATAATTATGGGACCTATTATCAAGAATTTTTTGGGACCTGGAGTTTTATTTTCATAATTTGGATCTTCATACCTTAAATCTACTAGAAAATCATGTGAACATTAAATAAACCCAATAGGCTGACTTTGCTTCCAATAAGGATTAATTCTATTGCAGTTGGGATCAAGTACAGGTATGGCATCCATTATCCAGAAACCCTTTATCCAGAAAGCCGCAAATTATGGAAAAGTAATCTGCCATTATAATGAAATAATCCAGATTTTTTAAAATAATTTCCTGTTTCTCTGTAATAATAAAACAGTAGCTTGTACCTGATCGTAACGCTGGCGAATTTTCAGATCTTAGTGAATTTGCCCCATAGATTTAGATGTCGGATAATGAGAAAGCCGCCTACAGATTAAGGTTGTTATATATAAATATGTGATGGATGTAGAATACAGCAGGCATGTAGCAGGGATTATTTTATGTGCGTCTGTCCTGAGTGTATTGATGTTCATGTACTGATATCTGTGTTTTTCTCTTTGCCCATGTGTCTTTCGGCTCGTCTCTCTCCATTCTTTGCCCATTTCCAATGAGAAGGCTTAATCCCTTACAATGACTACCAGCCCTGAGGAACAAGCCTGTGACTCCGGTACCGGCCCTTGGCTAAATATCACACACATATCGGAACTAGTCAGAGACACCACCAATACCTTTAATAGACTTCAAAGAGTTGAACTGACAGTAACTGAACTCCTTCTATAACAACCAACTGCAAGATGTTCCTTTCAAGAATATTGAGGGGGGTTTTTTACCCATAGTACTGGTTTAACCCCCTTCCTGTCTGGGCATTAATACAATGTTTTTAGTATTATTTCTTTTGGTTTGCATTTTATGATTGGCCTGGGTGCAATGCTAATACCTGTACATAACTAAGTGGCTCCAGTCTACAATTTGCAGAAAGGTCTTAAAGGGCAAGGAAAGGCAAAGGAATAAAATCCCATTTTTACTTTCTTTAATGAAAAAGAAATCTGTCTCCAATATACTTTAATTAAAAAATGTGTACCGTTTTTATAAGAAACCTGACTGTATGCAGTGAAATTCTCCCTTCATTTAGTGCTGTGGATCGGAATTGTCCGACGGTCCCTAACTTCTGGCAGGGAAACAATCATACTTATGAACAGCAGGGGGAACCCCTCCCTTACTTACCAGCCATGCAGAACTCAAGCAGCTTTGTTTTTTGATCATTTAGGACGATCCCTAAGAAGCCCAGACTAGTGATGGGCGAATCTACCAACTTTCGCTTTGCCGAAAAATGGAAATTCGCGAATTGGCGAAAAAATTCTCGAAACGAGTTGCGGCACGTTTTTTAGCGAATTTTCGCTGGCGTTTCGCGAATTTATTCACGAATTTGCCTCTAGTGAATAAATTCGCCCATCACTAGCCCAGATCACACTGAGCATGTGTATGTAGTCTAGTCTTGCAAAGATGTATAACAAAGTTACAAGATGACAGCTCCCTGTGGCCAACTTTGAAAGCATAAATCATTTGTTTGATTAGGCTTGTGGTGCAGTAAGTTCATGTTTATGTTTAGTATATAAAATACAGCATTTCTAGCCTTATTCTATTTTACACTTTCCTTGCCCTTTAAACAAGAGCTTTGTTTAGGAAGAAGAAGCAGCGAGGGATATTTATGTATAGTAAAGGGAAACATGTCCATTTATTTGTACATTACTATATACAGTAGGAGGAGAGGATAGCTTTATCTGTGGCCTGAATTGCATTTCTCTGTTTGTAGCTGTGCCATGAAACACCCAACATTCCCTATAAGTTCCTATGAATCTGAGACTAGACCAAGAGTTTTTGGGGCTCATTTCCTAAAATAGGTGTTAAATTGTGTTTGCCCACAGGTGTCCATTCAGACTTACGGCCTTTTGATTGAGCAGAACTGACTCCCTTCCAGAGCTGTGAGATCAGTTGTACTCCTAGTTAATATATATATATATCATTGTGATTCTGATGGAGGCACGTGCCCATGTGGTGTAGAGAGAAGGAACGCCGGCACAGCATGGGTGATACTAGCAGGCAAAACCTTGCTCGTTTATAGCGGATGCAACGTTTCGGGGGTAAACCCTTTATATCACCCATGCTGTGCCGGTGTTCCTTCTATCTACATTGCATTTGAGGTTGCCGAGGGTATTCTCTTCTAGTTACATGCCCTTATGGTGCCATGTGGCTTAGCTCAAGGCAAATAACAGCCCCATAGTCATGTCAAAATGCAGAGAAGGAACTTTGGCAGACAATAAGCTTTCCTCCTACGTTACTGTTTGCATTTGGGATGCTGGGAGCTGCAGCTGCCCCACTACACAGCCCAACAATGTGTTGCCTTTTTTTATACATTGAAGCCAATTCTGTACTGCCTGTAGCTGAAGCCCTTGACCCCAAAAAAACATCTGCCCTTTCCAAGTGAGAGAATGCAGGCCAGCCCGGTGAGCCAGCACGTCAATGTAAAAGTCTATTTTTGTATTCTGCATTCCTGGTGACGGTTTGCCATTTTTATATATATCCCCACCTTTTTTACGTCAATATGTGTTCATTGTATTCAGTGTTCAGTGTTGTAAATACAGTATTTAAACCTATGTATATGCCATGTAGCCTAGTTACGATCAGCTCCCGATCCCTTCCTTGTGCACTAATAATGTGGCTGTTTCTGGTGGTGGCGGCTTCAAGGTGGATATGGTGAACCCACGGATCATGATCAAGACATTCCTATGGTCCAGGTGCCACATAACACTTACCAAATCTATGACCAGGAGGACGTTTATGAAGTGGAGCAGGCCCCCTATGGCTCGTACCCAGTGCCATACCCACAGACTTACTCCAATCCCGGCGTGGCTGAGCGAGCTGCTGTGGCCGAGGAGTCCGACAGCGCTGAAGGAAGGTCACAGGCCACGAGTCGATTTGCCAGGAGTATAGCCCAAAGACAAGACAAG
Source organism: Xenopus borealis (assembly GCA_024363595.1). NCBI lineage: Eukaryota > Metazoa > Chordata > Amphibia > Anura > Pipidae > Xenopus > Xenopus borealis. The sequence goes on from CM044442.1 coordinate 128,166,354, forward strand.
CCCCTGAATGGTGTCCAAGAGGGTTAAATGAACGGTGTGCTCCAACTCTTGTCCAACAAGGCAACGGCCATTTGTCTGCATCATACAGAAATAGTCCTTCAACCTTGTTACCTGTCTGGAAATTGTTTACATAAATTAGACGGCCATCAGAATTATCCTCCAGGTCAAATAATGAACTGTAACACAAGGGACTGGAGTCTGGTTCCCATGTTCTAGTAGGGAATGGCAACTCCATTACTCACTATAGAATAGTGGCATAGAATAGGGGCAAGAACATGATTCATCCCTTGTAAATCTCATAGTAAGTCAGTGGCCCATCCATCCTGCTGGGTTCCAATACAAATGCCCATGATTTTGGAGCTAGGTTTTTCCTTTTCTTACAACACAATCAACCAAAGGCACAAACACTTCTTAATTTTAGACTTCCTGACATGAGGTATATCTCGCCTGGGGAACCAACATGCATCTACATTTACTCACCATGACACAGACACACTTTTTATTGTTATTTGGATCAGGAAAAACTCACACTACACCCTAACCAGTAAAACCTTTATCTGCCGAATGTCACACCCCCCAGACTATAGCCATGTCATCTTGCTCTGTATGCTGCTTCTGTGTTATGGTTCCGAGATTGGAGTAATGGTGGAGTGTACTTCCCCAGTCTGACCTGCACTCAATCCTAACCCTTAATGATTAGCTAAATTTCAACCAAAACCCACCCAACCCGAACACTCAATGGTTGGCTAAATTTCAACCCAAACCTGCCCAACCCTAACCCTCAATGGTTGGTTATATTTCAACCCAAGCCCACCCAACCCTAACCCTCAATGGTTGGTTAAATTGCAACCCAAACCCACCCAACTAGAGGTCAACCTGCAGGCCACTCTCATATTCACAGTGGCAAATAACCTGCAAAATAATATGATCCCAGCTCCTTGTCTGAAACAAGACCCAGATCTTTATCAGTGCTTTATCTTGCCCATTGCTTGCTTGACACCACCAGGCCCATATGACGGTTTGAGGACCCCAGTTAATACATACATAGACCAAGATGCCAACTGTCTATGCCTACAAGCTAGCAGCTCCATGCATGTGTGTGAGATGAATTAGTAGACTGCAGGGATAACTCTGAATTAAGCCTGTTAGCCTCACTTAGGGTCCTGGAGTTGCCAATCTCTAATTTCTATCAAATAAATGGAAATAACCCAAATAATGTGTTTTGGTGCTAAACTAATACGCTACAGACAACTGTGGTGGTAGTTGAAGGTGCACTCACTTTCTTTCATGCAGGACTGACCTCAGCATTCCAGGAATTCTCAGTCAGACAGTGGATTATAGGTTTATATTCAATTAGAAATGAAAGCTGTATAATGATACAATAATACAATCAAGCAGAATGAGGTGTAGACTTGCCCCCCAGCAGGGTTGTCTTTTGTAGTGACAGGTGTCCAATACTTGCATAAAGGAGCAGGACCAACATATACAGTAGGGGCTTGAACAATAACCTTTCTTCTTGCCCTTCTATGCCTTCAATCACTTTCTCTTTGTATCCAACTACTGCTCTGTCGTACCCCAACAAAGTGCTGGCCCAGAGGTTGCCCACTGTATTTCTCTCTATGTAGTTCTGGTTCTCAGATAATGTGAATAAATCCAAAATGCAGTCAGTGCTAGAGTGTGTGATCAATGGTCCTTCATCATCCTCTCATTTACACAACAGACTTCCATTCCTTGATACCTGACCAATAAGTTGCTGAATATTAGGAGTAACATGCGGGTAATTTATTGTAAACTGATTTCCATTATTTTGTATAAACAAATAAAGGCTGTTTTATGCTCCATGTTGTGTTTTTGTTGCTATTTTTTGCTTGTTATGCTGATTACATAGTGGAAGAGAAACTTTATCAATAAGGGCAACTTTTACCTGGCTGTGGTAATGTTAAAGGATAGCTAACCTCCTACAGGAATTCTAGATAAACTGGAGACCCAAGCATTTAAAGATCCCAAAGCAGGGCACGAGAATGCCTTTAATTCACATGTACACTGAAGCAGGGGTATTGTAAGGGCTCTTACACACGGGCGTTTTTACCTGCGCTCCCCTGCGTTCCGTTTTTCTGCGTTCAGCCGCAGGGGAGCGCAGGTATAGACGCACTCAATTATTTTCAATGGGGCTGTACTCACACCAACGCATGTAGGCGCCAAACGCAGGAAAAATGCAGCATGTTGCGTCTGAACCTGCGTTCGGCGCTTACACGCGTCTCGTGGGTACAACCTCATTGAAAAGAATGAGGTGCGTCTAGACCTGCGCTCCCCTGCGGCTGAATGCAGCCAAACGCAACACAGCGGAGCGCAGGACCAAAACGCCTGTGTGTAAGGGCCCTTACTGCAACTGCTCCATCCATATCCTAATCCTCAACAGGGAAACCATTTACCGTATATATACTCGAGTATAAGCGGCATTTTTCAGCACAAAAAATGTGCTGAAAGAGTCTGCCTTGGCTTATACTCAAGTCAGTATTAAAAACGGGTCTGCAGACCAGTTTGCGGCCCGTAGTACCCCTAAGAAAATTACCGCAGGGTACAGGTAGATAGACTGTGCTACTGGCTGATGCGCTGCTCTCGCGTCTTTAGGGCTGAAGGTGAACTGACGTAATACTGTACAGTAAGAGAGTACGATATGCAAGAGAGCAGAGAGTCACTTCTACACAGTCTTGCCTTGAACAACCTCTATGGTATATCAGCTTTAGTCTACTTTTAGGCTAAGGCCAGACGGGGAGATTCGGGGAGATTCTGTCAGTTAACCGCCAGGCGACAATCTCCCCGAAATGCCTTCTCCTTGTCCGCCGCTTGTTTAAATCAAAAAGCGCCTGCGCCAATACACACGCGCCGATTTCCGGAATCGCCCGAAGTTGCTTCGTGAGGAAACTTCGGGTGATTCCGGTAATCGCCGCGCCGGGTGTGTATTGGTGCTGGGGCTTTTTGATGGTAATTTATTACCTTCCTTTTGTACTACCGTACTTTCTCAAGAGGCCGCGGTTTTCTTATTCCTATTCTTAATAATCAAGCAGTTGTGTTTATCCTTTTTCAATTAATGGTCACTATTAAATATTTTTAGAGTCTCTAATTCATTTATATTTATTAGCACTGCACTTTATATCACCGGTATATTATCACTCAATTTTAATTAATTGTTTCAATTGCCCTCAGAGTCTAATAATCTAATTATTAATACCGGTAATCAATTTTTTTTACGGTAAACCAGCGAATTATATCTCGCCAAAGGAGAGTACTACGGTATATATCTAGGTGTTTTTAGATGGGTGGGATTTTCTAATTAATTGCCCTAATCCATTAATGGGGATTAATGAATTAATTCATTCATTTGCACTGCACTTTATAATTTAAAATTATTTATTTATTCATCAAGTGATTGGTAACTTTAAAGTTGATATGGTACTTGGATTCATACAGAATTGGCTAGCAAGTACGGTAATTGTGGATGTAGCTGCTTCATTTCTCACCCTAGGTTTATACTCGAGTCAATTAGAACTCATTTATCAACACTGGGCAAATTTGCCCATGGGCAGTTGCCTATAGCAACCAACCAGTGATTAGCTTTTTGAAGACAGCTGCAAGTAGAACAATGAATGCAGCAATCTGATTGGTTGCCATGGGTTACTGCCCATGGGTAAACTTGCCCAGTGTTGATAAATGACCCCCAATAAGTTTTCCCCGTTTTTTTAGGTAAAATTAGGTACCTCGGCTTATACTTGGGTCTTCCACTAGAGACAAGGCCAAAGAAGAATGTTACAAGTGGGTTCATGGATACAGTGGATTAAAAAATTGTTGGTGCTTAAAGGGCACTTTTTGGGCAAAAATATTATCCCTAGCCAAAGGTCTGGGTCAATAGAGCCCACACTTCAGTTGGGGGTAATTGTAGTTGGTTTTTTAAATTGTCCCCCACCAGCACTAGGACACTCGTACAGGGAAGGAGCGGCCATGTCAAATTCGCTTCTGATGTTCTGCCCATAATGAGCAAGTTGTGGTACTTTCTAATTATGTGCATGTGTTTGCCCCAACATGGCAGCTTCCTTTTGTTGTAGGTGGCTTAGCACTGGTGGGGGGAAATTTTGCAAAAAAAAAAAAAAATAACAGAAAAAAACCTACTGTTTTCCCCAAACGGAGTGCAGGCTCGATTAGTCTACACCTTTGGCTGAAGATAATATTTTTACAGAACAGAAGCCATTTAAGGAAGGCATAATGTGATACAAGAACCCAAATTAAAGGGGTAGTTCACCTTTGAATCAACTTTTAATATGCTGTAGAGTAGGGATCCCCAACCTTTTTTTACCCGTGAGCCACATACAAAAATAAAAAGAGTTGGGGAGCAACACAGGCATACAAAAACTTCATGGTCTGCCAAATAAGTGCTGTAATTGACTATTGGTGGCCCCTATGCGGACTGGCAGCTACAGGAGAGAGTGTTTGTCAGTACCTGGTTTTTATACAACCAAAACTTGCCTCCAAGCCTGGAATTCAAAAATAATCACCTGCTTTGAGGCCACTGGGAGCAACATCCAAGGGGTTGGGGAGCAACATGTTCCTCGCGAGCTACTGGTTGGGGATCACTGCTGTAGAGAGTGAAAGCAAGCAATGCCAGTCAGCAACATCAAGGACAAATAAGGTCTAGAGCTGTATTAAAAGGGGCATTGATTTACAGCAGGAAGGGGTCATTCTTCCAGTTTATGGAGCACTTGTAAACCCAATCTAGAATATTCCATACAGTGAGGGTTGAACTGGCTCGGCGGGATGCCGGGAAAAAACCCTGTGGGCTCTGGCCCTCATGGGCCCCTGCTGGGCCAGTCGCCCTCTCCCGGCCCTATGAAGAAAAAAAAATTGCAGCGCAGTGCAGTCCATGCATGTTTTCATACGTACGCATGTTGCAGCTATTTTCGCACATGTCCGGAGGGGGTTCATTGTCATTTTGGAGTCAGGAAGGAATTTTTCCCACTTCTGAGGCAAATTGGAGAGGCTTCAGATTGGTTTTTTTTGCCTTCCTCCGGATCAACTAGCAGTTAGAGGCAGACAGTTGGACTTGTGTGTTAAATGCGCTAGTGTTACTTCGCCAGGCAAAGCGCATTTACTCTAGCGATGCCTAATTTGCATAAGGTGCGAATTTCAAAGTGTAATAGAAGTATATGTTCCAGCCACTACATTCCACTACACAAGCCCAGGAAACCTTTAATAAATAAAATAAAGTTGTCCTATTGCCCTACATGTGCCCCCTGTATAGTTGTGTTGCCATATGTTAGGAAATGTAGGGGGGGAAGGAGTGTAACCCCCCCAAAAAAAATGTAGCTATTTTTCAGACGATCACCCTAGAAAGGTAAAACACGCCAGCGTTTATTTGGGACTTAGAAAAAATTTCCAATTTTTTTTTTTCCAACTCCTATCTATTGTATTGAACTTCGTCAGGTCTGACCTGGCGAAGTAAGGTCTAGCGTAAGTGGTAACGATCAGGAAAATGTTGATCTTAGTGAATTTGCGTAATTACGATCCTTCGTCAGTGCGCAACTTCTCCTGGCGTTAGGCTGTGAAGTTGCGCTAGTCTATCTACTTCGCTAGCGAAAATTCGCCAGAGTCGGCGTTTGTAAATTTGCGAAGTTACGAATAGACGTCACGCTGGTGAATTAGCGCTAGCGTTAGACGCTTCGCGCTTTAGTGAATTTCCCCCTATATGCCTGTTGATTCCCACTCTCCATGAATAAATCAAACTTACAGTCAGATGCAGTAACAGGATGAATCCCATGTGTGTAGCTTAGGCCGGCACCAACTGCTGTAATCAGGGGCATAGTTTGGGTTTTTTGTATTTTTCCCATAATACAGAAGCATTGTCAACAAGAAACAGGTGAAATTAGACTAAAGAACTTGTTATAATTAGGAGCAATTAGGAAATTTCAGTATTTGTCTTCCAGGTGTTCTTTAAAACTGTACAATTAATAATGAACAGGATCTGGGATCTAGAGTTCCCTTCCATTATATTGGAAAATACGCAACAGAAACAGCCTATGAACCTGTTGGCTTAAAAGAGAACCAACCCCTAAAAATGAATGTGGCTAAAAATGCCATGTTTTATATAGTGAACATATTGCAGGAGGCTAAAGTTTCAGCTTGTCAATAGCAGCAATGATCCAGGACTTGAAACTTGTCACAGGGGGTCACCATCTTGGAAAGTGTCTGTGACACTCACATGCTCAGTGGGCTCTGAGCAGCTGTTGAGAAGCTAAGCTTAGGGGTCGTCACTAATTATCCAGCAGCAGCAGAAAATGAGCTTCCCTGGCTGTAATATAAGCTGATGCTACAGGTTTGCTGATGATTAAATTGTGATGTTTCTAATGATGTGTATTAATGACTAATCAGCCTTATATTGTGACTATATTTCTATGACACTATCAGGTGTATATTGTGAGTGGGTCCCTAAGCTCAGTAAGTGACAGCAGCACAGAGCATGTGAATCAGTGAATCAGAAAAGAAGATGGGGAGCTACTGGGGCATCTACTGGGGAGACACAGATCTTTACTACCTACTTCTTTAGTTAGGCTTTACTTCTCCTTTAATCCAATAAAACACACAAATCACACTTGCTATCACTGCACATGATGCCTTGTTTCTAAAACAAGAAAATCCAATATGAAATCCACCGGCACAATCAACAATCTTCTACTAGGAAATAGTATATATAATTATAGGGTGTGTATAAAATTAAGGCAAAAAAGGTTTCTTATGGCGTGTGGTCTATCCACACCGAACATATTGCTAGTTTTAGAATACCTTCAGATTGTTAATAGACTAGAAATTAGGGCTCAGGTCTTATCTTTACTGGAGACTGATTATCAGAAAAGAAAAAAAAAGAGTGGGGAATAATTCAGCAAGGGGCAGATTTATCATGGGTCAAATTTAGAATTCATGGGAGGTTTTTTTTAACTCTAAATCTAATTTTCTAAACTCTGGTCAATAGGATCAACCAGAAAATTCTAATCAAATTTGAAACAAATTTGATTCAAGTTTTAAAAATTCTATTTGATTTTTTTTTTCTGGAAAAACATTGAATCTCAGGAAGGCTGAAAACAACCCCAAATAGATCCCAGGAGGTTGCCCATTGACTTAAAGGGGAATTCAACCCCCTTGGCACAAAACTCCCCCTCCTCCCATGAATAGGCCCCCCCGCCGTCCTCCCCCCGGGGGCAAAATTGTTACTTACTCCAGCAGAGCCCCATCTTCCCCCGAGCAGTCTTCTTGGATCTAGCAGGAGGTGCCGAGTGCAGCCAGAACAACCAGTTAGTAAAAGGTTTGTGCTCCTGTGCTCTTTAGTCCTTTTTCACTCTGATCCCACGTAAATGACGTGCAAAGAGAAATGGAGGGTTTTCGGCACACTGGAAACCACATGTAGATCTGACCAAAAAGGTTAGTTAAAAAAATCTTTATTTAAATAATCCTCTCAAGCCTTACGCATTTGGTGTCCCTCAGACACTTAAAATGGGCTATGATTAAGTATCCGAATGGACACGAAATGCGTCAGGCTTGAGAGGATTGCTTAAATAAAGATTTTTCTACTTTTTAACCAACAATTTTTGGTCTGATCTGCATGTGGTTTCTGCTGCGTGCCCTAAATCATCCATTTCTCTTTGCAAATATTCGCTTCCCTAAGCCGAGGGCCTGGGGGCAGGAGCACCTGAGTCACTTTTCTACTTTGGTGAGTTTTTCCACAATTAGTGGATGCCTTTATGCTTCTACATGTATTTTGGATCCTACATAAATGACCCCTAGCGATTTCTTCTCTCATTTTCCTTCCACTCTCCCAACCATGTTACAGGTATTTATAATCATGGCCTGAAACATCATTATAAAAACTAATAAAAGTTACAGGGGCACAAAAACAGCTCTTACCCCGAGTCAGCCCCACAGTCGGGGCCCTCTGCACATAACTTACACCCCCACAGAACTATTCAGTTGGGACTTGCAAGCCCACAGTTATTGGCAGCATTCCCACTGGAATCATTGGGGATTGTATTTTTGCTATTCAGTAAGGTCTTCTGTGCAAAATAATTCAAATTAATGCTTTATTTGAATTAAGAATTACATTTATTTTATTTCATGGTGTAAAAAAAAAAAAAAAAAACCCAAAAACCAAGGAAATTTAAGTGCAAGAAATCCTCCCATTCATTTCCTGATGAAGTCTGGAGACCTGCAATAATCGGAAAGGAGAAAGGTTAGTCAACTGCACACGTATATAAATAAATATATTATCTGGTAAATTTGAGGGATCAGCCAGATCATCAGAAAGTTCACAAAACTGGGTCCAGGTATCTCCTTGCGGGTAGCGGCATTTGACTCGACTGGGAGATGAACCCATGAGTCAGGTATTTCAGTGCTGATAGATACCTGTTGCTGAAAATCACAGTCAATTTCTACAAAGTCAATCAAAGGAAGATCTCGGAGGCCCCTTGATCAGGTTTCCATACTAATAGAGGTCATTTTCTGCACCCCTCGGGCAATGTTGTGACTGCTGCTATCCTTCCACTGACCTTGTTAAACACTCACAATGGGGACAGAGGGGCACTGAGAGGACACGCCTGGTTATGGAACAGCAATAATCCTATAAATGGCAGGTATTAATATATACTTTAATCACTCCTGCGAAGACTCCCCACCCATCAAACATTAGGGCCTGTTCTACAGGATATGCAATTGTTTTGTATCAGAGCAGATAAATCACAGAGTTGGAAGGGTGGGCTATAGGATTTGTTGTTGCAAGATGATTGGTTCAGCTTGACTAGAAGCAGTATTTCTAAACTCCATTCTGTAAGGGACACTCACCCTGGTGGTCTAGTGGGCCGGCGAAGATGCCAGCCACATTGATTGCTCTCCTTCTGCTGCTGGGTCTTCTATGAGATTCGCACTTCCTGGTTTTACAGGTCGTAAACTGACAACAGCGTCATGACATCATCACGTTTTTGGCACGAGATTAGAATATTTAAAGGGAAACTGTCATGGAAAACTGTGTTCAGTTAATAGTGCTGCTCCAGTAGACTTCTGCACTGAAATCCAAACAGATTTTTTTATA
>CM044442.1:128176137-128190545 GCA_024363595.1 Xenopus borealis
TTGTGCCCCTTTTGCTCATCCAGAACCTTTGCTTGGCTTCTCTCTTTTAAGACCTGGCGGAATCCAATTAGCTGAGGGCTCCTCCCGAAGTGAAAGGGGGCTGTTCTAGGTAGAAACAGAGCAGAGACCAAGATGCCTAGCACCTGGTTCTGGATTAAAGGAGGCGATCGTGACACATTCAGGAAATTTCAACTCTAAAAACTGGGCCATCCAAAGCTCTCTGATTAACTAAACAAGTCACTACCCACATTTTATTTTGAGGTAAATTATTATCAGTCATAGACTAAGGCCAGCAAATATCCAGATGTAATAATAGGCACATCTGTCTCTGGCCCGGATACTTAAGAGTCAGAAATATATGGGCCTATGTTAAGGTTAACTGAACCAATGGCCATCAGTCTCAGCCTCTGTATGAAAAAAAGGCTAGAGAACTATAAGCAATAGTACACCCCCCCCCAATCTCACCCAAAATTACCTTCATATTGGGCTTCCAGGAATTTCTAGGACTAGTGTTGTGACCCAACCAGATTTGACTCCGATACCCAAGTTTTCAGAAAGGTCCAGGGTCAAAATTGCCTGCCCAGTTTTCCAAATTCCACTCGATTGACAAGGCAATCAGTGAATCAACCATCGCTACGCAGGGCCGCCATCAGGGGTGGGACAGGGGGGACAAGTGTCCCGGCCCCGAGGCTAAAGGGGGGCCCGGCAGTGCCGCATTTTTCCAAGACCGGGCCCCCCTTACGAGTGAGGAAGCCCATCTGCTCTCTCTGATGTCCTGAAGCTGAATGCGGAAGTGCCGAACAGACGCAAAGTCCTGAAGTGACGGAAAGGCTCGAAGTCACGAAGGAGCCAACACTGAAGTCCTGAAGCAGCGAAAATACCCGATGTCACGAAAGGAGCTGACACTGAAGTCCTGAAGCCACGAGTTCAATTCTACTGACACCAATGTGGGTTTTTTTTTTTTTAATCCCCTGGCCACCAATGTTTTATTTTAATGCTCTATAGGCCCCTGCACCAATTTTTTTTTAAAATATTTTTTTGGGGCCCCATTTAACTTGTAAGGGGGGCCCTGTCACCAAGGTTTTTTTAAAAAATATTTTTTGGGGCCCCATTTATTTTTTTTAACTTGTAAGGGGGGGTCCTTTCTCCAAGGTTTTTTTTTTTAAATATTTTTTGGGGCCCCAATTTTTTTTAATTTGTAAGGGGGGGCCTGACCATCAATAGCTTTTTATAACTTTTGTATGTGAGGGTGTTACTTTTTTAGCACTGATGTCTGTGTGGTCTTTTAACTGCGATGTGGAGTGGGCAGGATCAGGGTTGTGTCATGGGTGATAGGGGGCAGGGCCAGGGCCCCACAAAAAATGTTGTTGTGCGGGGCCCCGTGATTTCAAATAGCAGCCCTGGCGCTACGCCATCAGCATATCCTGTGACATTATCACCCCACCCCGACATCACAGTCACTCCTCCTATGATGTCAGCTGCTACCCCCTGTCTGGAAAGGTGATGGGAAAATGTGGCAACCCTATCTAGGACACCAAAGGCCTTTGCATTTCTCACCCTAACTTGCATGGAGCCCCACTGATCTCGTCCAAGATATGCTGAAGACTCTCTGTTGAGATGAACAGCCCCATTTGCATGTCTCCATCTAGGATTCCTTAAGCGATGGTTAAAGCTTCTCATTTTTGCTTTTAAGGCAGTTTGTTGCGTGTAGCATGAGGCTTGTAAATATGTTCTGTTTTATGAAGACACTGCATGTCTATTCTAGAGCACAGAGCAGCTAAGAATGGAAAATAACAGTAGAAAACCAAAGTAACAAGCATTCTTTTTCATATAATGGGCAGAGCGGAGGGAACTGGTCAGTAGAAGAGTGGAAGAATATCCTAAGATAATGAAGTCATTTGTTACTGGTGCTAAATGAGAAGCTCTTTGATTCCAATAAAAATTACTAATAGTAGCTCAGCTAGTGGCATTCTACCAATATGTCATAGAATATATATATTCTACCTCTACTGTAATTTACCCTGTAGATACTTTCCTACACAGACCTAGGGTTAAGGTGTTCATTAAGAGTTTTCTCCTTCTAATGAACAATTTTAGTTCTATCCAACAAATCTGTTGTGAATTATCGGGAGGTTAGTGGGCATCTGAACGATCATGCATCTAACAATTTTTTGTCAGACTTCATTCAGAAAATTTAAATAAATACATTTTAATTTATTTTAAAATTTATCTTTGTTTATAAATTGTATGTAGTGTCAGTCTTCATAAAGCTTTTGGGTGACAAAGTTTTTGTTAATTTGAATCAACCTCGCAATAGAGCACCAAGATGGCACTTAACCTGCCTATTATGTTGTATATAATGATATCATCAAGAAGCTCCAATCAAGATGCTCTATGCTACAGTTCACTCATTTGTATGATACTTAATTCTAATTGGTTGAAGTCTGATTTAAATAAGCCATGGGAAGTGAGAATATGTAGCCTCTGATTAAGTATCGGAGAGATATGAAACGCGCAAGGCAGTGAGGTTGTATCCTTGAGTTCTACAATAAACTACTAGCTATGAAACGCGTAAGGCAGTGAGGTTGCATCCTTGAGTTCTACAATAAACTACTAGCTATGAAACGCGTAAGGCGGTGAGCTTGTATCCTTGAGTTCTACAATAAACTACTAGCTATAAAACGCGTAAGGCAGTGAGGTTGTATCCTTGAGTTCTACAATAAACTACTAGCTATGAAACGCGTAAGGTGGTGAGGTTGTATCCTTGAGTTCTACAATAAACTACTAGCTATGAAACGCGTAAGGCGGTGAGGTTGTATCCTTGAGCTCTACAATAAACTAATTTTTTTTGAAGAGCCTGCCTGGAACACACAAATCTTTGAATAAATGGGCAAGCACTATTCCGGAACTCCAAAATTATGCAATTAGTAGAATCCAGGAGCCAAAATATTTAAATAGTATCTGTACAAAAAAAGTCTTTATTTTAGATCATGTTTAAAAAACAAAAGGCTAACGCGTTTCGTGTCCCTCAAGGACAAGTATAGGCTGCCTGGAAGACTAGTCTCTGCTAGCGCCTGCCCTTTTTCTTTTTATGGTGGTCCGCTCCCTAAGCGGAGGGTTCAGGGCGGTACACCTGGACCTCCCTTCAAAACCGGTGAGTTCTACAAGCACCTAAGATTTCTACTTTTGTACTAACTACTATCAAAATAGCGTGGGATTTATATTAGAAAGTTTTCATCTTTCACAGTGGAATTTATCCATTGTCCAGTTGTTTGCAGGGCTAAGCAGCTACCCAAAGTTTTCCTGGCTTCAATTGCACAATATCACTTGAAATGGTTGTTTTAGTTGATGGACAAATCGTATATCTAAACGATTGTTTCAAGGTAAGCTTGGTCTTATGATAATGAAAAGAACTTTTAAAAAATCTTAATGTCTATGGCCAGCCTTTGAGATTCATGATTAAATTAGGTGGGACAATCGGATTCTGAGACGCACCACCTCAAAATCTGTCAACTGTTAGCAGAATGCAAACTCAGCTAGAGTTGGAGGGAAAAAAAAAGCTCATCCTTTGATATCAGTGTAATTAACGTTTTTTATGTTTTGGGGTCAAAAAGTCCCCTGAGGCTGAGGAAATGCCTTTTCTGTGCAAAGCCAAAAACGAACCACGAACCATGTGCAGAAGGCATTTTAGCCGTTTCGCCAATTTACTGTGGGAAACTGCATGTTTGCAAACATCAGTCATCACCAGAATCCTGACCTTATATCTTGTGTTAGGGCTTGTAAAGCAAACCAGCTGGAACAGAATGCCCTGTAATTTGCAGCAATAAAGCGTTTTAGATAACCAAGTCATTAAGGGCTCTTGGGAATGTTTTGTAAAGGACAGCAGGCTCTGAAAGCTACAAAAGATTCTCAAGATTTGCTGGTACGTGGGAAGAGGGGGAGATGGTATATTTGACTGCAGGCTTATTAGCCAATTAACTGGATCTATAAAAACAGGGCTGATAACAGACACAGTATTTTGTACAACTGCTGCTTGAAAGCTTTAGAGGAACTTAAAAACATAGCCCAGGGATGCAAAATGGCTTCTTAGGTTGCATCGCTGGATTATGAACATATTCCCCTTTCTGGCACAGCCTTTAATTAGGCATCAAAGGTCCCTTTTTTTCAAGTTCAATCTTGTAATCAACCAACATGTTCTTTATGGAAGGAATACCCTGCCTGTTCTTAAGCTTATGAACGAGTTGGCCTGTGAAATGCTTTCTGCAAGAGTGGCAGGTTGAAGATATGGGACAAGGTAAATGTTCCATTTAAATTCTTCTTGGCCATGTGTGAAAACCATTTCTTTTGCATACACTTTTCAAAATCAAAATAATGGGTTTTCACAAAAAAATCTGTGTGCACTGGCCTCAAAGGAGGGAACAGTGGACAATGTCCCGTTCAGTGGTGGAATTAAGAGTAATTTTCATCCTGCTCCAATGAATACTGCAGTGAAGGAAAGCTTCAGACTGGCCCACCACGATACCATGAAAACTCCCTGAGAGCCCAGGTGGACCCTCCATCTGACCCCACTGTGTTGCTTTGTATGCCTATACCATAGCCGTTTCCTAAATAGGAGAAACGGAGGGAAGGATACATGATAGTTGGACAATAAAGAATATAAGTGAAGTGAGGAGGACACATCGTCTTGAGAGCTGGTTGATTGTCTACATCAGTCGTGCACATACTTTAGAAATGCGGGGTCTACTAGTGATCTACTAGTGATATTGTCCTATTAGGATGTACATTCATAAAAGCATTGTTAGCATTCTGTTTAGTGAAAAAGTAAAATGTAAATATTGATTTATGAGAAAATAATATTTAATATAATTTAATTTTAAATAAATTAATATATAATAATTTATAAGGTTATAATTAAACATCTATTTATTATGTAAACTTTACATAATAAATATCTGAAGTAGCAGTTTGTCGACAGTGTCTTAAGATCTACTGCTCTACTATCTACTGGTAGATCCCAATCTACCTTATGAACACTGATGGTCTATGGTTTTAAGGAGGGTCCTAGGCACCCAAGACCAACAGCGATTAAGGAGCAGATTCCAGGAGAGAATATTGAATACAATAGATACTGGAATAGTACAGAATCATAGTTTTACAGACTGGAAATTAACCAAATATCATATTTATAATTAGAAATCAACAACCGCGGTCGATCCTAATCTACCTCAATAATCCACTAGTTCCATTGTGTGGTTCTTATAATATATATTAAAACATGCCGACCACCTAAGCATCAGCCCAAGTAAAGGTTAATAAGGAATAATGTGGACAATATCGTATTTGGCTGGTAGTCCCACGGCTATATAATTCTCTTTTGACAAAGAATTGCCCCACATGTTTATTTCACAGGAGGCAGTAACTACTGTAGGCGTGGAAGGGTCCCTTTATTGTTAGTTAAGACTCCTAAACAAGCTGAGTTTAAAGAAAAAAAAAGCGAAGGGGTGACATCCATTGATGGCTTTAAAAGGAGGCATTAGAGGCAACCCTTTTAGATGTTAACTCTAGGGTAGTGCCCTAAATTACCAGGACAAATGGCGATTGTAATAAAAAACAGAGGGGACAATATAAGGAGAATTTGACTGAAGGAACACATTTCAGACCGGAAAGCTTTGGCAAGAGAGCACAAAGGCTTTGAGTAAGAGACCGGGGAAATAAAAAGTTAGGCAACGTTTCTTGTACTGGATTCTGGATTAAGTGCATAATGTGATTCAGCATCTGCTAACACAAGGCTGAAGGTTCACATGTTGGAAACCTTTCACACGTGGGCTTTGAGGATTGACTCAAGGCAAGTTTAATACCTCGGAGATGATTAGTTCTAAGCCAGCACATAACGCACCAGGCAGACATGAAAGCCACTGGCTTAGACCAGACACAAACAGAAGTAGATGTATTATCCAAATCTCAGTTCTCAGCAAAAGCCAAAGTCTCCATTGCTTTCCCTACCACCTACATTGACATTCACAGGATTCTTCATGGGGTGAACTAAAATATTCCACTTCTCCTAGTTAGTGATATGGAACCCACAGGCTGGGCAACTGTATATTCCTGCAGGTCTGCTCTACTCAATATTCCTATACCATTTCTCATCATTGTGCTTATGTAATGTTATACAATATGCCAAAAAGGGAGCAAGGAGTTTAACTGAAGAGGCATTTGTTGGATCTTTTCACCATATATGCAGTTGTTTTCGGCATAATAGCAGTGAATACAGATCAGAATCCTAATAATAGCTTTTGTAATGCTCGACTGGATTAAAAGCGCACCAAACCTGTAATATTAAAAAAAAAAAAACCCTCCCCCCCCATTCCCTGGGTAGACCCCATTCCCTCCTCCCCCCCCTCCAGCCTACCTGCCCCTCCAGGCAAATGCCCCTAATTTTTTTTTTTTTTTTTTTTACTTACCCCTCCTGCAGATTCAGGCCAAGGAAATTAATGGCAGCCATCTTCTTTCTTCATTTTTTTTCACAAGTAGACTGCCATTTTCGGCACATGCGTAAATTTTCGGTTCACAAAAGGTTTTCGGACATTTTCGGTGCATGCCCATTGGTTCGGGTCTGGAAGTTTACTCCAACTGCACATGCGCCAAAACTTCTGACGACCGAAGAAAGAAGATGGCTGCCGTAAGCTCTCATGGCCCGAATCTGCAGGAGGGGTAAGTGAAAAAATAGGGGCAATTGCCTGGAGGGACAGTTTTTTTTATTACAGGTTTGGTTCTCTTTTAAAGCCCAGGGACTGGGTCAGTCCATAACATCAATCTTGTTGGTGTGGAACCAAGATGTTGCTCATTTACTGGTGTGTTTGGGGTCGTTGTCTTGTTGAAACTCCCATTTCAAGGGCATTTCCTCTTGGGCATAAGGCAACATGACCTCTTCAAGTATTTGATGTATTGAAACTGATCCATGATCCCTGGTATAAAGGGATAAATAGACCCAACACCACAGTATGAGAAACATCTCCATATCATGATGCTTGTGCCACTGGCTTCACTCTGTACTGTGACTTCAATTCAGTGTTTGGGGCTCATCTGACAAACTGACTGTGGCCTCTAGACCCAAAAAAGAACAATCTTGCTTTTATCAGTCCACAAAATGTTGTGCCATTTCTCTTTAGGCCAGTCAGTGTGTTCCTTGGCAAACTGTAAGCTCTTCAACACGTATTTTTTTTTTTTTCAACAATGGGACTTTGCACAGGCTTCTTGCCAACAGCTTGGCTTCACATAGGCACCTTCTAATTGTAACAGTATCACAGGTAACTTTACTCCTTCTTTCATCTTCCTGGAGCTGATCATTGGCTGAGTCTTTGAAATGTTGGCTATTCTTCTATCCATTGAACGGTAGCTTTATGTTTTCTTCCACGTCTTTCAGGTTTTGGTGCCAAATCATTTGAGTCAGTTTAGCAGAGCAGCCTATCATTTTCTGCACTTTTTTTTTTATATGCTTTCCCTTCTCTGATCAACTTTTTAATCAAAATCCTCTGTTCTTCTGAATAATCTCTGGAACGAGCCACTAGACTCAGATCTTCAGAGAGAAATACACTATAACCAGCAGCACAACATTTGCTCCTTCCTAAAGTAAGGTAACAAAATTGACTACTGTTTTGTCAAAGAATGAATGAGCTATTTGGATCAACCTATTATTATGTGGAACACTGCTTTTATTTAGAATCCCCACTTAATAATTCAATGACACAGAATCAGCAGCATGACATGACTGGTGGGACACTTGGGTTTCTATTACTCTACTACACCTTTTAGTAAATGATTTGCCATATAATTTCTTCCAAAAACAGTGATTGATCAGGTTAGTAATATTGAATTAATATTATTCTGAACACAACTGTAAATAATGCGCCACCAAAAAGTATTTTTTGCCCCAGGCTTTGATCTTACTGTAGACTACAGTGAATGAGATACTAAAGGAGATACAGGGCTGTTGAACACAAGTAGCAGGAGAAGACCCTATGCACTAAAAAAAAAAAAAAAAAACCCAGAAAAACATGTAACTACCCAGAAAAAATTTAACTACATTCTGTGAGAGGGTTGGATTATAGGTCACGTACATTTTCTTCATAATGTATATGAAGTAAGAAAAGAATTAGAACAAGAAGTGGTAATATGCACAGAAGGTTTGAAGAGCTTATCATCATAACTATACAAAAAAGACCAGTCATTTCCCTATACATAGTAAGCTTTAACTTTGTGAGTGTGGGACTTAAAGGAGAACTAACCCCCCTTGCTACCTACTTGCTACCCTAACTTTTTACTCACCCGTCGTGGCAGATTCAGGTTCGGAGTTCACAGTAGCCATCTTCTACTTCTGTAATCTTCGTGTATTGAATGGCGTTTCTGAGCATGTGCAGTTGGGAGAAAATTCCCAGTTCCAGACAACTGCACATGCGCCGAAACTCACAGGAATCGCCGAAAGACGACAAAATATTACCAAAGAAGATGGCTGCCGTAGCAAGATTTTTTTTTTTTTTTTAAAGTATGGGTTTAGTTCTCCTTTAATGCCTTGTTGGTATGGCCAAGGATAGTTCCCCTCTGATCAAAGTGTGCCACTCTAAATAATAAATCCATCAGATATTATCTCCCATTGTGTGTGGGAGATCATCAACGAATTGAAAGCTACATGGGTCAAGTATCTGGAATAATTAGATCAGTGTAATCAAGCCATTTGTATGAGTTGCCAGACAAACATGAGGAAGAAGAGAATCAGTTGGAACCCCTGCAGGTGCTGCAAGGATTCAACAGGAGGAAAGCTTAGAAACCAAACTCAAAACCCATCCCACATGCTTTGCTATGGAGCTGGAGGCTGTGTTTGACCTGCAGACTGACTGGAACCCAAGGGTACCTAGCTGAGTTGGAAATCACTTCCTAAACACAAGTGATCCCTTCTTCTATAGTTTAGACCCCCATAAGAATAAAAATAGCCATTCAAGTATGAAGCACAAACTCCAAGGCTCCAAAGCCTTCAGCCATACATTGATACGGTTCCAGAAGAAGAAAAAAATTAAACACTTACGGAATCCAGAGCCTTGGGAAAGCCTCAATTTCTTCTGGTGAATATTCATCCAGCTTCTTTGGCACCTTCCTTGGTTGTGGAATCTCTGAAAAAATATTCTTCATGATTTCTTCTGGAACGTCCTGAAACAGAAAAATTGTTAAAGGAACGATTCAGTGAAAAAATTAAAAGTGGGTAAATAGATAGGCTGTGCAAAATAAAAAATGTTTCTAATATAGTTAGTTAGTTAGCCAAACATGTAATGTTTAAAGGCTGGAGTGAGTGGATGTGTAAAAGAACGGAACACTACTTCCTGCTCTTCAGCTCTAACTCTGAGTTAGTCACATGGGACATAACTGTTCAGTGAGTTTGCAATTGATCCTCAGCATTCAGTTCAGATTCAATAGCAATAATTACGTGCACCTCCAAGTCAACTATTTACCCAGTTTTTATTTTTAAACTGAACAATTTTTATGTAATGTTTATCGATCTGTAAATATTAAAAGGTAAGGGCTATAAATGGTGTAATAAAACTTTTAATGCGTCAGTTGCGATATTAGTGTAACAGGTTGAATATACACACACCAGCTATTACAGTTTCGCTTTAAAGGAGAATTCAACCCTGCTGGCACTAACACCCCTCCTCCTCCCTCTGTGTATGGTTTCCTGTTATTACAAAAATGTCTACCGTTTTTATTAGAAACCTGACTGTATGCAGTTAAATTCTCCCTTAATTTGCTTCTGTGGATCAGACTTGTCAGACGGTCCCTAACTGTTGGACAGGGAAACAATCATATTTATGAACAGCAGGGGGAGCCCCAGCTTACTTCCCAGCCATGCAGAACCCCAGCAGCTTTGTTTCCCTGTAGAGCAGACAGCGACTGTGTAGAGATTTGTATTGGATTTTATTTTTGCCTTTACATCCCCTTTACTGTTTCCAACTCCAGCTGCAGGGACAAAGATCATGGAGCCAGATTTAAACAGATAAACTGGGATTCTATTTGGAGGATTATTTTACTGCAGCCACTGGTTCTGCAGAGTTGGAGAAAGTTTGTATTAAACAATAGAAAAACTATAAAATCCACATTAGATTACATGACAACACAGGACCCAGTGCAGTCTGTATATTCTGATTATTAATGAGTCTTGCTGTATCGGCTTCTGGCAGATATTATTTGACTTGTGCTGTTTTGATCATTTATGACGATCCCTAAGCTTAGCCCAGATCACACTGAGCATGTGCACAGTCTTGGTCTTGCAAAGATGTATAACAAACTATAGCATTTCTAGCCTTATTCTATTTAAGACTTTCCTTATCCTTTAAATTCTTTTGCCCAGCAAATAAGGAATGTTCTAGGGATGCAGCGAATCCACTATTTTTTAATTCGACAGAAACCCCCCGAATCCATTGCGAAAGATTTGTCCGAATACCAAACCAAATCCGAACCCCTAATTTGCATATGCAAATTAGTGAGAGGAAGGGTAAAAGCCAGCAGCGCACGTCATGTAACAATAAGACACGATTTCAAGGATTCAGTTGGGCCGGGTTCAAGGATTGAGCCGAATCCGAATCCTGCTGAAAATTGCCGAATCCTAGCAGAATAACGAACCGAATCCTGTATTTGGTGCATTCCTAGTTCTAACACTACCAACCATTATGAATAAGGAGGATTCTATACTTGCAGCTGTGTGTGATTCATGAACAGAATAAGGAGACTTACATCTTCTGGGAAGAGGTGCAATCTCTGCATCATTGTCCTTCTGAGAAGATTTTTTGGTAACATTCCATATATGGAAAGTTTCATAATCTACAAAACACAAAAAGTCAATCGAAATGAAATAAATGGAAGAGAATGGAGCAAAAGTGTAATTGATTTGGGGCGACTGCTGTGAAAGTCTGGATTTAAGGACCAATAACACCACAAAGCAAGACTATTGGGTATACATTCATGGTAAAAAAAAAAAAAAAAAATATTTGCTTCAGAAGCTCCACTACCAATATGTTTCACAGCCAATATGTGCCACATCCTACCCTGTATGAATGTTCAGAACTTGGGTTTCACTGAATAATGGGGCCTTTCCATAAATTGGATCACCTTACCTTCTACTGAAAAACGCTGTAAACATTAAAGGAGAACCAAACCTATAATAGAAAAAAAATAAACTCCCCTGGGTAGACCCCCCCCTACTGCCTCCCCCAAAGCCTACCTGCCCCCCCTAATTTTTTTTACCTCCCCCTCCTGCAGATTCTGGCAATGGGAGTTCACGGGCGCCATCTTCTTTCTTCAGTCTTTTTTTGGAAAATTTCATGACAGTCGGCGCATGCGCAGTTGTCCGGGACAATCGTGCATGCGCCGAAAACAAAGGTCTACTTCCAAAAAAGAAAGAAGATGTAGGGGTGGGACTAAAAAATTAGGGGCATTTGCCCAGGGGAGGGGCTTTTTCTATTACAGGTTTGGTTCTCCTTTAAACAAACCCAATAGGGTTGTTTTGCCTCAAGCAATAATTATATCTTACTTTGGATCAAGTACAAGCTACAGTTGTTTTATTGGAGAAAAAGGAATCATTTTTTTAAAATCCGGATTATGTGGATAAAATGCAGTTTATGGGAGATGGTCTATAATTCGGAGCTCTCAGACTGTATCGCTGATGGTCAGGGATAAAACAAAACCCTATAGAATTAAAGCAGGTGGCTATTCACATCAGGACTTTGTCAAAGAGGGCACATCAAAAAATGAATAATAAACCTAATATAAAAGTGATAAAGAAGACTCTGTGTATATAGGATGAATTTCCAGTCCAAGAAATGTTGCAGGCAAACAATGTTTTCACTGGTCCCAAGGGCAGATTCTAATGAAGGTTTGAACAGGAGGGAAGTATTCTACATGGAGTCGGCACTACATTTACCCTGCATTGTATCAGGGTGCTTAGCGATTTGTGTCACAACTCACTGAAACACGAGTACAATATAAAAACAGGGCCTGGGGGATTTATATGGTAAACTCCTGGGTGACTTGTAATATCCTTATATTTTACAATAGGGGAGGTACAGGATTTCCTACAGAAAGAAAATAATAATTTATTGGATGCATTTGGAAGCTATTTGCGAGGATATTACTAATGTGGTTTTAAGACTGAATACAGTAACACTACAAAGTGATATCTTTTTTTACTATTTGCCATAAAATAAACACAGTATTCTTAGCGAACAGGCTTACAAAGATCAAATTAGAACATCTAAAGTGTTGTATTCTACTGCCATCTAGTGTTCTGATTTAAATAATTTTATTTCTACAGAACATTCCACAATACTTTCTATTATATGGAAGCTATATCCCTTACGGAACAGTAACACCAAAAGTAAAAGTGTTTAAATAGAATATTTATGTACTGTTGTCCTGCATTGGTAAAAGTTAGTGTGTTGAGAACATCTACTATAGTTTATATAAACAAGCTGCTGTGTAGCTATGAGGGCAGCCATTCAGACATGCTTATCTGTGATCTACTGTGTATCCTGTGCTTGAATGGCTGTCCCCATGGCTACACAGCAGCTTGTTTATATAAACTATAGTAGTACTTATCTGTTATCTACTGCGTATCCTGTGCTTGAATGGCCGCCCCCATGGCTACACAGCAGCTTGTTTATATAAACTATAGTAGTACTTATCTGTTATCTACTGCGTATCCTGTGCTTGAATGGCTGCCCCCATGGCTACACAGCAGCTTGTTTATATAAACTATAGTAGTACTTATCTGTTATCTACTGCGTATCCTGTGCTTGAATGGCTGCCCCCATGGCTACACAGCAGCTTGTTTATATAAACTATAGTAGTACTTATCTGTTATCTACTGTGTATCCTGTGCTTGAATGGCTGCCCCCATGGCTACACAGCAGCTTGTTATAGGAGCTGATATGCGCCTACTGGGAAATGAAGCACAGCTACACTAGGTGCTGACTTTCTACAAACATATTTGACCCTTCTTCCAGTGAGTCCAACCCAATAACTATGCATTCAGAACACAACTGCTCATTCATTTCAATGGGTTGAGTGGCATTTCCTCTGCATGTGAATGAAAGGTTTGTTGTATGCACCAGGCAAGTCATAATATAGAGTATCGGCAGGTGGAATCTTAACTGTCAGGTATTAAACAAGCATTTCCCCCTTGGGGTTTAAAGAAGTTAACATTACAAGGAGGTTTATGGAAGTGCTGAATTATGCCTGTGGGGAGGGTTACTTTTCATTATAACATTCTTAAATGAAATGTGTAAGTCACTTAGCAGTGGAACAGTGAGCTTTTGGATCAGGTAGACTTTACGTCGTAGGGGGGAGTTTTTTTTTTTTTTACTATAAAATCCTCGAATTTTCTGAGAGTTATTATAACCTGGAGGATGGAAAAAGTCTGAATCTGAAAATCTAGCATCTCAGACCTGCCAAGGTTGTATATAGGTCATGGGAGAGGTTCCTATCCTATTTGGAAGGTTCTGTGGTCTGCTCTGGAATTTGGGTATAAAAGATTTATTTATTTATATTAATATCACATGAAGAAACGTGCAAGTACTGAATACATTTGCAAAGCTCTCTATCCCAGCTCTACTAGTGCCTTCTCTCTCTACGCAACATTCAGAGGAAAATGTTCTGCAGTTGTTGGGTTGGCCAGGGTGTTGGCTGGGGGAGCCGTAAGGCTAATCAGTGCTAGAATCCCAAGAAATCTGAAATAAATTAAAATTAGACATGTACCCTCTTACATTTTATTGAAAAGATCACTAGGTAACGGTTTCCTTCCATTTGTTTTTATTATTATCAGTTGGAAATGAGAGCATCCATTATGAATGATGGTCAAATCTAGTGGTTCTTGACTGGTGAGCCTACAATAGTTGGAGCTATAAAAAAGGGGTATCTGAGTAGAGCCTCCCTCTAGCCACAATGTCTTACTACTAACAACAACTGCCAAAAGTCTCTGCACTCCATCTGAAGCACAGATCTTAACAGCAGCTTATCTATATAATCAATATTTGGGCTTCTGAAGCAAAAACTCAGTTTGTACCAGTGAAGGGAAACAGTACAATCAACATAGTCTTACTTACGGCTGTTGGGTCCCTCTGGTGGAGCTGAGCTGCAGTTACTTGCTGAAATCCTCCTGCGTAACTGCAAAGAAAGCCCAACACCTGTAAGTGGAAAGGTTTTTGCAGGGCAAAGTGCCCTAGGCAACCCGACCGCCATGAAGAGGAGAGTGACGGAAGGGAGTGTGACAGGAGGGGGGTAGAATGACGGAAAGGAGAAAGACGGAGGGGAGAACAACGGAGAGGAGGGTGGCAGGAGGGAGGGGAGAAGGACTGAGGAGAGGGTGG
>CM044442.1:128192746-128213248 GCA_024363595.1 Xenopus borealis
GGGTGACAGGAGGGAGGGGAGATTCTCGGAGGGGAAACCAACGGAGAGGTGGGTCCCAGGAGGTAGGGGAAAATGACGGAGGGTGGGTGACAGAGGGAAGGAAGACTGAGGGGTGTAAACACGGACTAGGGGTAGGCAGAAGACCACTTTAGAGGTAGCTGCCCAATGCCCACCTATCATTGAGCCCTAGGCAACTGCCTCTTCTGCCTACTCCTAGTTCTGGGCCTGGATTTTTTTTTCTTGAAGATGGACAGACATCTATTTATACAGGCTGGTCAATAATAGTGAGAAACTACAAATCAAATAAAATTGTTTTCTGACTGAAAAACAAAAAGTGAACAATAAATATATGGTCAAAGGGATCCAGGCACCTCTTCTTATTAGTGGAATTGGCTGCTTAATATAAACCTATTATAGGCTGCTTATGAGAGACACTGCCTGTGCTCACAATACACTTACCCTGTGTGAGACGAGTAAACTTTCTCTTCCCATTTATTCCCAGAGAAAGCAATATGCCTGGTATTCACCACCACCACGTGGTCTCCACAGTCACCTGCATGACAAGGGTTAAAGAAAAAAATTTAAGTTTTTCTAACCATTTACATTTTTTAAAAGAAATGTTCCCAGCAGCTGCCACTGAAATATTCGGACATGAAACGAAACACAGTCAGCCTGATGAGTAGACACAAGACCAAACTGCTTTTTATTGAACCCTAAAGAGAAAAAAACAATTTAAATGCAGATTGTTACACGGCAATACATTGATTTCTGACTTTCCTTGTGGCGTCATTAAAGGGATACTGTCATGGGAAAACATGTTGTTTTTTTCCCAAAATGCATCAGTTAATAGTGCTGCTCCAGTAGACTGAAATCCATTTCTCAAAAGAGCAAACAGATTTTTTTTATATTCAGTTTTGAAAAGCAGGAAGTCGTGTTCTGTTCTGTTCTGTTACACATCCACTCACTCCAGCCTTTATTCATTACATTTTTGCCTAACTAACTATATTAGATACATTTTTTATTTTGCACAACCTATTTACCCAGTTTTTTATTTTTACACTGAACTGTTCCTTTAATAGCAATTTATATATGTATATATACTATATATATATATTAATCACCCCAGCTCCACTTTGTATCAAGCTCTGCTGGCAAACTGATACTGGCCTGATATTCTCACCAAGTTACATGGGAAGTTATCACATCTAAGGCAAATGGGACCTCCTGTTGAGAACACCCCCCTAAACCATATTCATAGCCTAATTGGTAATAATGTGCTTAAAGGGGTGGTTCACCTTCAAGTTAACTTTTAGTATATTGTAGAAGGGCCAATTCTAAGAAAGTTTTCAATTGGTCTTCATTATTTTTTTTTTCATAGTTTTTTAATGATTTGCAATTTTCTTCGGTTTCTTTGCAGCTTTCAAATGGGGGTCACTGACACCATCTAAAAACAAATGCTCTGTAAGGCTACAAATATATTATTATTGCCACTTTTTATTACTTATCATTCTATTCAGTCCATCTCCTATTCATATTCCAGTCTCTTATTCAAATCAATGCAGGGTTGCTAGGGCAATTTGTACTCTAGAAACCAAATTGCTGACACTGCAAATTATAGAGTTGCTGAATAAAAAGTTAAATAATTATAAAACCACAAACAATAAAAAATGAAAACCAATTGCAAATTGTCTCAGAATATCACTCATCATCATACTAAAAGTTATCTCAAAGGTGAACAACCCCTTTAAAATGACACTCAGTTTGCCATGGCTGATGCCCAGAAGGATGGAGATGTATATTAGCAGAACGACAGTGAGCCCCGTCCAATTTCCCCCCCTTTCAAACAAAACAATCTATTCTAAACTCCTAAATTCAATGATACTTTGCCCTGAACATCCCCCATGCACAGAGAGATTCCTCAGCAATGATACTTACTTAGCGCGTGGTACATGGGCTTGTGTTTCCCTTTCAGGTGCACAGCACACAGGGAGGCCACCTTCCCAGGAGGCTGCATTCTGGCATCAATCAGGTACCACATTCTGGCAAAGGTAGCCCATTGCTTGGAAAGAAAGAACACGATTAGCTTAGGGATTCAAAAGAAATGGTGCCCATTAGGTAGGGCAACTAAAGGACCAGTTACAATTGGCCATGGAGTAATATTCTTAATGCATAGGGAACCGTGCAGCAATCTGGGCAAGAGTATGGAATATGAATAGCAGAGGGACTGGATAGCTTTTTTTTTGCCAGGGACAGTGCCAACAGCAACCAGAAAGTATTTTCAGATGCAGGCAGGAAAGAAGCAGAATAGGAAGGCTAATCAATCTAAACCTATAAAAAACGAGCAATAAAAAATTGCTTAGGGTAGGCATTTATAACACACCAATAGTTAACTCAATGGTGAACTTTCCCTTGAATTTAGATTGATGTTGGAACTGTATTAAAGGACCAGTAACATCAAAAAATTAAATTGTTTTAAAGTAATGAAGATATAATGCAGTGTTGCCCTGCACTGGTAAAACTGTGGTGTTTGCTTCAGAAACACTACTATTGTTTATATAAATAAGCTGCTGTGTTGCAATGGGGGCAGCTATTCAAATGAGAAAAGGCTCAAGTTACACAGCAGGTAAGCTCTGTAGAACATAATGTTATCTGTCATCCATTATTTATCCTGTGCCATATAGACATTTTTCAATTTCCGCCATTGCTACTTAGCAGCTTGTTTATATGAACTATAGTAGTGTTTCTAAAGCAAACAGTTGTAACAGTGTAGGGCAACACCACATGATATATTCTTTACGTTAAAACACCTTTAAAAGACTTTCATTTTTTGCTGTTACTGTCCCTTTAAAGGGATGGCTCACCTTTAAGTTAACTTTTAGTATGATAGAGGAATCTGCCGGTGCTGAGCTACCGCACATGTGTCAAATGTCACAAAGTTTCCGATCACTTTTTTAGGAAAGCTCGTGACTTTCAGACGCATGCGCAGTTAGAGGAATCTGCCGGTACGGAGCTACTGCGCATACGCCCGAAAGTCACGAACTTTCCGAAAAAAATGAAAGTATATTTTGTGACTTTCGGCACATGCGCAGTAGCTCCGCACCACCAGATTCCGCCACCTGCGCATGCATCCGAAAGTCGCAAACTTTCCGAAGGTTTTGGAAGGTTCTTGACTTTCAGGCACATGAGCAGCTGGAGGAATCTGCCGGTATGGAGCTATTGCACCCAAAAGTCACCAACTTTCTGAAAAAAAAAAAAACTTCATAACTTTCGTGCATGCGCAGTAGCAACGCGTCAGCAGATTCCTCGTACTGCGCATGTGCCCTGAAAAAGCCGATCAGTACAGGATGAAGAGAGCCAGTGAACTCCGCTGGACAGGACCTGGAAGGAGGGGTAAGTAACAAGTTAGGGGCATTTGCCGAGGGGGGGGGGTAGGAGGCCTACACAGGGGAGAGTTTTTTCATGTACAGGTTGAATGCTCCTTTAGGTTTCATCCTATTACTTGGAATATAGCAAACCAGTTATAACCAACCAATGGCTCATTCATTTCTCTCCAATCCCTTGGATGTTGCTCTTGGTGTCCTCAAAGCAGGTGCTTATTTTTCAATTCCAGGCTTAGAAGTTTTGGTTGAATTAAAATAGGGGTACTGCCATACAGGGTCAACTTGCCCTTTAAAGGGAGGTACCCAAACTCTTTCAACCCCCCCCCCCCCCCCAGCTGTGTTGTTAGAGTACAACGCCCCCATATTCACTTGTGTCTGTTGAGAGGAGGCTAAGTAGTGCAAGGAGTCAGGCTGGACATGTCTAGTTGTGTGAACAACAAGAAAGTTCTTAGATACGGACTATATACATAATAATAACATTAAACAGAGACGTACAGCCCTCCCCCCTCTAACAAGCCTTGTGCAGCTGCCCTCCCCCAAACTGTCCCACTGGAGCTCTCCGACCCCTGTACCTGTGCGCTCCTGCTGTAACTCGCCATTTCCGTTCGGGGTCACAGTCACACCGTCCACCTTCCCCGTGCTGTCAGGATGTACGGACACATTTCCTGATTGCAGCAGCATGTATCCTCCGGCGGGAAACACTTCCCCCCCCTACCGGATTCCCCTTTCCCTAGCAAACCTTATACTGAAATTAAAATTCTATGATCACCAGCGCCCATTGGCTCTACCTTAGTCAACGGCATTGAATCTTGGAGTTTATAGAACGGCTTCCCCATCTTAAATCATTTTAGGAACCCTGTCAGTCGCATTCGATGTTTCCGCCCGGCGTGCGTACCAGAGGGCGGGAAAAGCGTTCCACAAGGCGGAAGTGATGAACACTCGCTGTGACCTTGGCAACCAGTTTGCTTACAATGATTCTCTTCTGTGTATGAAGTGTCTGAGGTCGGTTAGTGGAGAGCGGCCCAGGCATCCTTTGTACAGGGTTGCCAGGTCTAATTTTCAGAAACAGCCGAATTCAGCTACAAAACCAGCCCAAAACTAGCCAAGAAGAACTTCAGAAGTAGCATAATAGCACAAATGTGTGCAATGAAAAAAAAGTCTTAAGACTGCAAATGCTGAAGCTGTTAGGGCAGCGGTTCTCAACCTGGGGGTTGAACGACCCTTTCACAGGGGTCACTTAAGGGGTTCCAGGAGCAGGTTCATCTCTCTCCCCACTAGCCCTGGGGCACGGTTGTAGCTCTCCAGGTGTTGGCCGTAGTTCAGTTACCTGTGTAGAGCCAGTTGCACTACAACTTTCTATATCCCCTTAGTAGGGACTGCCATACAGCTCTCCCTGCCCATTTAAAATTTGTAAATTTAACATGGTAATTGGGGTGTGGCCACAAAATGTGTGTGGCAAAATTTTTACGCACGGAAAACAAACCTTAATGTAGCTACACTGTTTCCTGTACTTTCCTAACAATCCGCTCTGGGATGGCAACGAAAATATTTTTATATGTTATGGTTGGGGGTCACCACAACATGAGGAACTGTATTAAAGGGTCGCAGCATTAGGAAGGTTGAGAACCACTGTCTTAGGGGCATATAGGACACGAACCTATTGGCTTTCAAAGCCAATATTATAATAGATGTAAAAAGAGTTTATTTTCAGGTGTCCGTATCTTTTTAAAGGAAAATTCAACCCATAAGGCATTAACCCCCTCCTCTGTAGGCCCCCTGGCAAATACCCCAAAGTTGATACTTACCCCCTCAGCACAGGTCCTGTCCATGGAGTTTGCAGGCACCATCCTCTCTGCAGCCGTCTTATTCCAGGGTCCATCAACGTTTTGCAGCGCATGTGCAGTAGGAACATTTGCCGGTTCAGCTCTACTGCACATGCCCAAAAGTCACGAAGTTTCAATCGGAAGACTTTGTGACTTTCAGCACATGTGCAGTAGAGATGAACTGGCAAATGCTCCTATCGCACATGCGCCGCCAAGCGACAAAGAATCCAGGAAGAAGACGACTGGGGAGAAAATTTTGCTAATTTTTTCACTTGCAACAAATCACGGGAATTCACTGGGGGCAAATAAATTCGTCCATCACTACCCTGGACTAATTTTTGCTGTGTCTATCCATGCTCTCTTATTTTTCTTCTTGAGTTTGTCCTGTTTTTTTAACTAAATACAATTGTGTTGCTGTTTAACTGAAAAATATTATTTTTAAATCTATAAATAATAGTAATCAAACAGAACAATTATACACCAGCTACCCCCAAAATCCCTGATGAACAGGAGGTGGACTGAATAGAAAGATGGGTAATAAAAAGTAGCAATAGCCATACATTTGTAGACTTACAGAGCATTTGTTTTTAGATGTCCCACCCATCTGAAAGTTGGAAAGAGTCAGAATACAAATAAAAAATATTTTTAAAAAAAGACCAGTTGAAAAGTTGCTTAGAATTAGCCATTCTATAATATAAAAGTTAACTTAAAGGTGAACCACCTCTTTCTCCCAGTCAAAGTTCTGACTGGTTGCTAGGGTAAATGCCACCCTAAAAAACAAGATAAGTTATAATGGAAACGTAATAAACTCTCCCTGGGTTAAGGTTTTGCTAAATCTGGGCACTAGTCTCAGTGACCTTCTCTCCCAACATTTGTCAGACAGCATGCCTCTGAGTATTGACTCATTTTACACTTCTGATTTGTTTTCATCACTGCCTTTTAAGGATGCACCAAATCCACCATGGGGGATTCTACCGAATCCCTGAATGATGGCACATTCCCTCTTTAGACGGCTCAACCCATAGTCCCTCATTTGTGCTGGAAAGTCCAGTTTTTCTCTGTACTGAACAGCCAGAAAAAGAAAGTTTCTAACTTTATTGGCTTTTGGCAGAGAGCCCAGAAGCAGTGTCGGACTGAGCCGGCGGGACACCAGGAAAAAACTTAGTTGGGCCCGCCTTCATGGGTCCCTACTGGCCCAGACCTGCTCCCCCGGATGCGCCAAGAAGAAATAAACTTGCTCACCGATTTCACACATGAGTTTGCAGCACGTGTCTGCTCCTGCGCAGCAGGCCAGGGAATTGGATGATGGGAGGGACCCCCAGGGACTGCCAGGAGGGCCCTTCGTTTGCAGCCACGGTGGGCCCCCAAGGCTCCAGTCCGACCCTGGCCAGTCCGAACCCTGCTGAAAAAAGCCAAATCCTGGCTGTATCCAAGATCAAAACCTGGATTCACTGCATCCCTACTGCCATTACCTATTTTAATTTTTTTTTTTTTGCGTGCAGCATCTCTTCACTGATAAGAGCACGTTCCTACGATTTTTTAGGAATGTGCTGCTATCGCTTTAAGTCATTAAGTATTTTTATTTGGAACATTCGCCATTTTTTTATATGTAAATTTTTTATTCAGGCCTGTTAATAAAAGAGGCTGCTCTGATATTCTTTTGCTTAGGAAACGTGAGAAATGCTTCTATTTTTTTCCCTAAGCAAAATGAACATCAGAGCAGCTTCTTTCTTTCTCCTGACAACTTCCTTGACTACTTGGTGGTCAGAATAGTCATAAACTGACCAGCAGGTGGCGCTGTTGTAACAAAATTCATTCATATTAACAGCACATGTATCCCTTAATATCTTGGAATGAAAACAAAATAGCATCAATTTTAAATGCATTTTAAAGGTTTACCTAATTCTGTTTATTTATTTATTTTTTTGCCTCCAGTGCATGTTATCACTCCTTCACAATTGAATTTTATAAACGCTTCTTCTCTTAGGACATTTCCCAACCCTTGTGGTTATTTTTTTTTTTTTTATTTGCCGTAACCACATTTTCTGCTGGATAATTAGTGACGACCCCTAAGCTTAGCTTCTCAACAGCTGCTCAGAGCCCACTGAGCATGTGAGTGTCACAGACACTTTCCAAGATGGTGACCCCCTGTGACAAGTTTCAAGTCCTGGATCATTGCTGCTATTGACAAGCTGAAACTTTAGCCTCCTGCAATAAGTTCACTATATAAAATATGGCAGTTTTAACCATATACATTTTTTGGGCTTAGATCTCCTTTAAAGGGCACCTATTGCCAAACTATTATGGATCCCACACTCTGGGTTAAGGGGAACAGTAGTTTGGCAACCCTGACTCTGTACCCCCCCGCCCCCCCCCGCCCCAATTCATCTGCTACCATTTGTCCCTTTGGGAACCTAAACCCTGGAGCAACATACTATTTGCAAGTCATGCCATGGAGGCCAAATAATGTCCAGTTGTTCTGTTGTCTCTAATACATTTTTCTAACTGTCTGCAGATCCCACTTTCCCACACAATAGCCTGGTCCTGTCACTAGGTGTCACCATGGGGCCAGTTCAGCTGCAGTGCAACGTTTGCCTTTAGATATTACAAACTTGAAGCATGTTGTATTCAATTATAAACCCCATGCCCTGTGCCAAATATAAATATACTGTAGAGTCGTACAGACAACATGTTGTTGCAGGTGGGGAGTGCAACATGCTGCGTCTGAACCTGCATTTGGCGCTTACACGCTTCTCATGGGTACAACCTCACTGAAAAGAATGAGGTGCCTCTAGATCTGCGCTCCCTGCGGCTGAACGCAGCCAAACGCAACACTGGGGAGCACAGGTCAAAAACGCCCGTGTGTAAGGGCCCTTAGGAGGTTTACACACCAAGACTGTGTATGTATTTTATTCTTCAAATAACACTTCAGACCAGGAACACTTGACTTGGGCTGGCATTAGGTTTGGGCCACACCCCTACTGCATACCTCCCAACCGCCCCGTGTTTCATGGGACAGTCCTGATTTTGCCAGTTAAACCTGCAGTCATCTGATTGTTACTTAAATGTCCATACTTTCCCTTTGATCTCTTGCACAATACTAATACACAATAAATGTAATTGTTTTTTGGCAGTGAACCCTCTATACATGGCAGGTGCACTTAGATACTTTTGTAACAATTTAAGATAAGCAGGTATTTTGGGGAAACTGTGGCTATTAAAAATTTCTACCCCTTACCGCCCCCTGCTCTCCCCCCAGCCTAGGTGTTACTTACTGTAATTGCCCCTAATCCTTTACTTAACTCTCCTTGCAGTGTCAACACAGCAGAGCAAACGGGCGTCATCTTCTGGCTCTTTGGTCTTCCTCAGGTCTTCTTCCTTCCCTTTGGCTATTCCCATCACTTTCGGTGGATACGCAATTGTCACGATCTGGAAGAGTGCTCCAACTGCGATCCATAGGTCATAGTTCTATATAGGCACCCAAGGGCCTGTGCCTAGAACGCTAAGTTTAAAGGGATCCTGTCATGGAAAAACATGTTTTTTTCAAAACACATCAGTTAATAGTGCTGCTCCAGCAGAATTCTGCATTGAAATCCATTTCTCAAAAGAGCAAACAGATTTTTTTTATATTCAGTTTTGAAATCTAACATGGGGCTAGACATCTTATCAGTTTCCCAGCTGCCCCAGTCATGTGACTTGTGCTCTGATAACCTTCAGTCACTCTTTACTGCTGTACTGCTAGTTACATAGTTAAATTGGGTTGAAAAAAGACAAAGTCCATCAAGTTCAACCCCTCAAAATTAAAACCCAGCATACACACACACACACCCCTACACTCTTTCACACAAACCATATGCCCATAGCTAAACTAACTCTCTTAAAGCCCGATGCTGCAAATAGTCAGAATCCGAAAATCCGGCATCTCAGACCTGCCAAGGTTGTGAATGTCAGTTTGGACGTTTCTGTGGTCTGCCCTTCGATTAGCCTGAAAATCCAACTATTTCAGAATTTTCTCACAATAATCCCAAAACTTCAGGCTTTTTCGGGGAAAAAGCCCCCAAAAATCCTACAGTTGCGGAAAAAACTTTATAAATAAATCATATGATTTGGGGTTTCACACGATTTTATTGTGTTTGTCCACAATCCAATTAAATTGAGCTTTTTTTTTAAATAATAAATAAGGTCAAATCATGGTCAAATCATTAGTTTGGTCTGACTTTTTTATTTAAAAAATAAAAAAAATTGGATTTTGATAACTAACCAGCTTATTTTTATTGCTACATATCATTACTCATCTTTCTATTCAAGCCTCTCCTATTCATATTCCAGTCTCTTATTCAAATCAATGCATGGTTGCTAGGGGAATTTGGACCCTAGCAACACCAAGGGGATAGAGGCAGGGCCGCCATCAGGGGGGCACATCGGGTACAACTGTACTGGGCCCAGCGGGTTGCTAAGCTTGAAGGGGAGCCCTTGCGTCATTTATAGGGCTGAATCCCACAGCTGACGCCGGAATTAGACCACCGGATCCAAAAGACGCAGAAAACTGCCGAAATGAGCCGAAAATACCCAGAAGCTGCATAAAGGAAAAGGACTCGAAGAAGAGGAAAAGTACCAGAAGAAATGGAAAAGGACCCTGAAGAAGAGGAAAAGTACCAGAAGAAGAGGAAAGGGTCTTGAAGAAGAGGAAAAGTACCAGAAGAAGAGTAAAATGACCCAAAGAAGAGGAAAAGTACCAGAAGAAGAGGAAAAGTACTTGAAGAAGAGGAAAAGGACTTGAAGAAGAGGAAAAGTACCAGAAGAAGAGGAAAAGTACCAGAAGAAGAGGAAAAGTACTTGAAGAAGAGGAAAAGGACTTGAAGAAGAGGAAAAGTACCCGAAGAAGATGAAAAGGACTGGAAGAAGAGGAAAAGCACTTGAAGAAGAGGAAAAGTACCAGAAGAAGAGGAAAAGGACCCAAAGAAAAGGAAAAGGACTTGAAGAAGAAGAAAAGTACCAGAAGAAGAGGAAAAGGACCCTGAAGAAGAAGAAAAGGACCCCGAAAATAGGAAATGGACCTAATGAAGAGGAGAATGAAGATGACTTTAAAGGTACCTATAAAGGGGAGGCCTAACTGTGTGTGGGGGGGGGGGTAACTGGCCATCTATGGTATTTAATGTGTGGGGGAGGAGTCAGTCCACCAATGTTCCTTATTTAACTTGTGGAAGGGGGGCCTGGCCACCAATGGTTTTTAAACTTGTTTTTTTTTTTTTAACTTGTAGGGAGGCACTGACCACCAATGGCTTTTTATAACTTGTGTGTGTGTGTGTGTGGGGGGTGCTGTTTTAGCTCTGATGAATGTGTGGGGTCGGGATCTGGGATGTGGCTTTGGGCTGGGGACTATAAAATTTGTTGTACATGGCCCTGTGATTTCTGATGACGGCCCTGGATACAGGCAGCCCTTGGTGCTAAAATGCTTGAGCACATTGCAGTCAAGATCCATCTGTTACAACTCCATGTACATCCAATAAGGCCCCTTTCATTCATCAATATTAGTAGTGAAGACACAGCAGAGATGGGTTGTTTGACCCGGTAAGACAGGAGCAATCAGCCACTATGCACAATGCATTCCTCTTTACAGGATGTTTTTGAAAAGCCAGATTCCAGTAAAATGGACATCACCCAATTTTTAGATTAGCCTCCACCTTGTAGGAGAACCTTATACTGTAGGTAGTGGATGTTGGAAACCACAGGCTAAGGCAGAATAACTAATAGCTAATTAGATTTTTATTGTGTATCCACACAACAGGTTTCGAGCACTAAGGGTCTTTTCTCAAGGCTTCAATGAGTATCATCATTAACAAGCCCCTGTACCCCATTGTTCTTGTTGGAAGCTAAATGGGAGCCATTGGTTTTGCACTTGATCTAGAATAAAGGGTTTCAGAACAGCATTGGGATGCCTAAGATGTCATATTTCTATTGAGATGAAGGGATCACAGAGTGGAAGGAACTATGGAGCCATGCTGATTCCATTCACTAGCCTATTGCCTTAGATGAATGGCTGCCAGGATCCGCCAACAAGGAAAAGCTCCCAGTTTCCTAAATTCCTCTTTAATAAAAATGTGCAAAACCCTCTCTGTGGGAGGACAAGACAGGTCCGGATAATATTAGAAAGGAATGTGTTCCCATTGTCAGGCTCTTTTTTAGCCTCTGTGAAATTTTCTTCCCTTTATCCAGATTTGTCAAAGTCCCAGCTGAAATGTTGTTATGGAAGCGGATAACACGTATTCTCCGTCAGTGGCTCTGTTCCATACAGCGGCACAAGCTCAAAAATACATTAAACCTAAAAGATCTCTATATCTTAAACCTAAAATATCTCTATATCTTAAACCTAAAATATCTCTATATCTTAAACCTAAAATATCTCTCTGCCTTTTGATGGATTTGGAGCAGACCAAATTAATGCAGAGTACAGGTATGGGATTCGTTATCCAGAAAGCTCTGAATTATGGAAAGGCCGTC
This sequence comes from Xenopus borealis, assembly GCA_024363595.1. Lineage (NCBI taxonomy): Eukaryota > Metazoa > Chordata > Amphibia > Anura > Pipidae > Xenopus > Xenopus borealis. The sequence continues at coordinate 128,204,451 of CM044442.1, forward strand.
TCCCATAGACTCCATTATAATTGAATTGAATTTTTAAAAAAGATTTCCTTTTTCTGTGTAATATTAAAACAGTAGCTTGTACCTGATCTTAACTAAGATATACGGTTGTGCTCATAAGTTTACATACCCTGGCAGAATTTATGATTTCAGAGAATATGAATGATAACACAAAAACCTTTCTTTCATGGTTAGTGGTTGGCTGAAGCCATTTATTGTCAAACAACTGTGTTTACTCTTTTTATATCATAATCACTACACAAACTACCCAAATGACCCTGATCAAAAGTTTCCATCCCCTGGTGATTTGGCCTGATAACATGCACACAACTTGGCACACAACGGTTAGAATGGCTATTAAAGGTAACCATCTTCACCTGTGATCTGTTTGCTTGTAATTAGTGGATCTGCTGTGGGAAAAGGTATTTGAACTCTATAAAACAGGAAAGGGATATAAGAAAATATCAAAGGAATTGAGAATGTCAATCAGCAGTGTTCAAACTCTAAGGGTAGGGACAGACAGGGAGATTCGGGGAGATTCTGTCGCCTGCCGTTTCCTCACGAAGTATCTTCGGGCGATTCCGGAAATCGCCGTGCAGCGTGTGCACAGGCGCTGGCGCTTTATCACTTATACTAGCGGCAGACAGGGAGAAGGAAATTCGGGGAGATTGTCGCCTGCTAAAAACGCCAGGTGACAGAATCTCCCCGAATCTCCCTGTCTGTCCCTACCCTAATAAAGAAGTGGAAAATTAGGGGTTCTGTTGAAACCAAACCAAATAAAACTAAAATTTCAGCCACAACTGCCAGAAAAATTGTTTGGGATGCAAGGAAAAACCCACAAATAACTTCAGGTGAAATACAGGACTCTCTCTGAAAAATGTGGTGTGACTGTTTCAAGATACACAATAAGGAGGCACTTGAAGAAAGATGGGCTGCATGGTGGAGTTGCCAGAAGAAAGCCATTACTACACAAATGCCACAAAGTATCCCACTTACAATAGGCCAAACAGCACAGAGACGAGCCTCAAACCTTCTGGCACAAAGTCATTTGGACTGATGAGACTAAAACTGAACTTTTTGGCCACAACCATAAACGCTACATTTGGAGAGGAGACAACAAGGCCTATGATGAAAGGTGCAACATTCCTACTGTGAAACATGGTGGTGGATCGCTGATGTTTTGGGGATGTGTGAGCTACAAAGACACAAGAAATTTGGTCAGAATTGATGGCAAAATGAATGCAGTACGTTATCAAAAAATACTGGAGGAAAATTTTCACTCATCAGCCCTGAAGCTGCTCATGGGACGTACTTGGACATTTCAACATGACAATGAACCAAAACACAAGGCCAAGTCATTGACCTGTCATTGGCTACAGCAAAATAAATTGAAGGTTCTGGAGTGGCCATCTCAGTCTCCTGACAGTCTCAATATCATTGATCCACTCTGGGGAGACCTCAAACGTGCAGTTCATACAAGACATACACCCAAGGATTTACCCAGGGAACTGGAGGCTTTTTGCCAGGAAGAATGGGCAGCTTTACCTTTGTCTGAGAAGATAAAGAGCCTCATCCACAACTACCACAAAAGACTTCAAGCTGTCATTGATGTTAAAGGGGGCAATACATGGTATTAAGAACTGGGGTATGTAAACTTTTGATCAGGGTCATTTGGGTAGTTTGTGTAGTGATTATGATTTAAAAAGAGTAAACACAGTTGTTTGACAATAAATGGCTTCAGCCAACCACTAACCATGAGTGAAAGAAAAGTTTTTGTGTTATCATTCATATTCTCTTACAAATGGTTAAGAAATCATAAATTCTGCTTGGGTATGTAAACTTATGAGCATAACTGTAATTAATCCTTATTGGAGGCAAAACCAGCCCATTGGGTTTATTTCATTTTACCTGATTTTCTAGTAGACTTAAATTTGAAGATCCAAATTACCAAAAGATCCATTATCCGCAGAACCCCAGGTGCTGAGCATTCTGGATGACAGGTTCCATACCTGTTTAGGGACCTTACGTTTTGGACCTGCGCTCCCCTGCGTTGCGTTTGGCTGCGTTCAGCCGCAGGGGAGCGCAGGTATAGACGCACCTCATTCTTTTCAGTGCCGAACGCAGGTTCAAACGCAACATGCTGCATTTTCCTGCGTTTGGCGCCTACATGCGTTTGTGTGAGTACAGCCCCAATGAAAATAATTGAGTGCGTCTATACCTGCCCTCCCTGCGGCTGAACGCAGCAAAACGGAACACAGGGGAGTGCAGGTAAAAACGCCCGTGTGTAAGGGCCCTTATGGTTTCTTTTATTTTTGGCTTTAAAAAGCTCAAAGGCTGCTCCATACATAAGAGAGAGGTTAGTATGTTTAAAGGTAGATAGGCAGTTCTGACATGTTCTAAACTAAGATTGAATAATCCTTACTGGAAGCAGAACCAGTTCATTGGGTTTCTTTAATGGTTTACATGGTTTTCTAATAGATGTAAGGTATGAAGACCCAAATTAGGGAAAGATCCGTTATCTGGAAAACCCCCAGGTCCTGAGTATTCTGGATAACAGGTCTCATACCTGAACAATGTACTAACCGTCACACACAGGTCCCAAGGATCTCAAAGGGAACGCAAGTTGTTATTAACATGTATTTTTAGGGCATTAACATATTGTCAAATGCATTTATACAGTCAGCCACATGCAGCAGTTGTTATAGAGATTTCAAAGTCACAATGTACTGGGGGGACCTGTAACAATGACCCCTCTCCATCCTATTCCCAAAGACACCAAGGAACCCCCATCCCCAAATGGCTCTGTTCACTTGTACCTTTTCCGAAAAGGCTGTACTTAGGAGTCTCCTTGGTGTGGGTAAGGATGAGGCCGGTGCAGGTTAACGGTTTTCCTTTAACAGGATGGATAACTTTTTATAAGTTATGGAATGGTCAATTTTAATCACATTTTCAGTTGGTCTTCATTTTTTTTAATAATTTGCCTTTTTCTTCTGCTGACCCTTTCCAGCCTTCAAATAGGGGTCACTGGTAAAACAAATGCTCTGTAAGGCTACACATTGTTATTGTTGCTTTTTACTTATGTTTCTTTATTCAGGCCCTCTCTTATTCATATTCCAGTCTCCTTTTCAAATCAGTGCATGGTTGCCAGGGTCATTAGGCGCTGGCAACCAAACTCTTGAAATTGCAGACTGGAGTGAAATAACTCTAAAACCACAAATAATAAAAAATGAAACCCAACTGCAAATTGCCTCAGAATATCACTCTCTAAATCATACTAAAAGTTAACTCAAAGGTAGACAACCCATTGAAATTTCATGTATGGCCAAATTGTTGCATAATAATTGGAGGCTTACATTTACATTGGAGGCCTCAACATTTGGCATTTCTAATAAACAGAGGTCCAAACAGACCCAATAAACAGTGAAAGTCTGACATCTTACAGCAGCCCCTCTGGACTTTGCCAGAATCTGGTTGACATATGAGAGAGGGTCAACAACGGCACACCCCTGGAATCATCGCTGGCGGCCTTTTCACTAGTGGGTGTTGGGAAATGTTTCTCAGCTTGGAAAACAAGTTACCTTGGTGAAAATAAGTACATCAATCAAAGGAATAACCACACACCAGGGTGAAATGTTTCTGTATTTTATTTAGTCATTTTATTTGGCTAAAATAAACTTTTTCACTACAGTTCTATCCCATAAAAACATTTTCTTCCAAAAGGTAAATGACCATAAAATAATTATTAGATTTTTAAAAACAAATCTTTTAATTGAATCTGATCCCTGTGAACCTTTGGCACTATACTGTATCTCTAAGTGAAACAGCTGCAAGTCGTGCTGAATGTTTTATGTTTGTGGCTTCTGACGTTTGTTATTACGTGAACTTCCGTGGCAAACCACAAGGGACACAAATATTTTCCTTAAAGGATAAGCAAACCTTGAGTGTGAAGTGAATGTAAAATGAATGAGGGGGGTATTCTAAGCAATTTTGCAATGTACATTAATTATTTATTTTGTTTTTATTCCAAGATATTACGGGATACATGTGCTGTTAATATAAATAAATTGTGTTCCATCAGCGCCACCTGCTGGTCAGTTTCCCACCAGTCTGACCACCAAGTAGTCAAGGAAGTTGTCAGGAGAAAGAAAGAGGCTGCTCTGATGTTCTTCTGCTTATGAAAACAATTAGAAACCTTTCTCACGTCTTTCCTAAGCAGAAGAACATCAGAGCAGCATCTTTCTTTCTGAGCAATTTTACATCAATTTGTTTAGATGGTTTACATTTCTTTTGATGGTTATAGTACACAGGGTTTTTTCCCCATTGAGGATGTCTGGAAGAAAAGAATGGAGGTGCACATGGCTTTGACTGATCCCAGTCTCCACCAGAGGGCAGTGGTGTAGAAAATGCCCATGGGCCACTAGCCTAAGGTAGCCATAGACCTAACAATTATAATCTTTCTTGGAAAAGATCTTTACAGGAAAGATTGTTTGTTTCAACGCATGTTTAGATATACAGAGAGATTTTACTATTGAGTGCTGTTCTTAGATCTACCAGGGAGCTGTTATTTTGTGTTAGGGAACTTTTGTCTGGTTAGTTCCCCATTGCTCTGCTGACGGGCTTCTGGTGGGGAAAGGATGGGGTGATATCACTCCAACTTGCAGTACAACAGTAAAGAGTGGCTGAAGATTATCAAAGAACAAGGCTCATGACTGGGGGCACATGGGAAACTGACAATATGTCTATCCCCATTTCATATTTCAAAATTAAATATAAAAAATCAATTTGATATTTTGAAAAATGTATTACAATGTAGAAATCTGCTGGAGCAGCACTATTAACTGATGCATTTAAAAAAAAAAAAAAACATGTTTTCCCATGACAGTATCCCTTTAAGAAGAAAAGCCCACTCCATCAACTTTGAGTTCAAAAGGAACTGATATGACTGTGTAGTATAAAATCACAAGAGCTTTATAAGAATAAATGCACTATAACAAAAGTATTTGCTTCAGTATTTGTAATATAATCTCTCACAAGGTGTCGAAAAAGGCATGAAACGCGTCAGAAGAACTGATATGGTAACTATGTCTCCTTAAGGTGTCTGCTCTGCTTTAAGATTTTAATGAAGAAGCAATTAAAATCTTATTATTTTTTAAAATGCTGGACTGTGGAGGAGCATGTTCTTTTCTAATAGCGCATGCATTATAAATTTGCTAGGCTGAAGAGGAGAGTCAGATTGAATGTGCATAAAGAGGAGACAGTGGAATTATTTGGAGGACCACCCCTAACTAAGAAGACCTGTGAGTACTGTCAATATAATACTATATAAATAAAGCTGGACACACACTTAAAAATCTGCTGATTTGGCTTAATTTCCAAATGAGTTGATCTTTGCCTGATCTGGCCACCTACACGTTGGCTAATTGATTGTTTGAACACCAGGCCTATGACCTGGTCTTATCGGGAAAGTCTTTTTGGGAAAGGACAACACCAATGCCCTGATTCTCAACCAATGCCTGTTAATTCTGTAGCTTGTTTTTGGCCAGATATTGGTTTAGACTGACCCCCATTCATAGGTCCATCAACATTATCAGCCTGTGTATGGCTACCTTAAGCCTATTCTAATCCTAACATTTTATGAATTGCAAAAAGGTCTCTGCAGTTTCAGCTTGTTCCTGGAATCCCTGACACTAATCCATTTCAAAGAATCAGAGCCTACATTTCTCTTTAGAGAATAGCATTGGAGTTGTCAGGTTCTCACTGGGTCAGTAAGAAAGTCATCCGAGTGGATGATTCCCCATAGCAGCACCATGTATGTCATAGCTCTCTGTAATACAGCTGTAGTGGTTAATGCAACAGAACTCCGTATGGGGTCAATTAAAAGGAAACCTATCTTACATCAATAAATGCTGTAAACATAAGCAGTGGATAAGAAGCTGGGTCCCAACATGGGAAGTGCGGTTTATAACAGATGGTAAAAGTGTGGCTTTTCAACTGTTGTTGAACTCATGGCAACTAGGCTTGTTTATTAACTTCTTGCCCCATGTATTAGGCCAATGGCACAAAGGATGAATTCAAGCATTTAACTTGCCTGCTGTGGCCATAACACCCAATGGGGACTATTTAGTAAAATTTGAGGGTACAAGAGAAACCAAAAGTGACTTGTGAGCAGTAGTAGTTTAACAACAGCTTTAGGGGGGCAGGTTGCTAATGTGGCTAACTTTATTATTATTAACATGTATTTCTATAGCGCCAACTTGTTTCGTAGAACTTTTAGAGCTTTAGGGATCTGACATTAATCTGCAGCACAGAACAATTTCTGGCACTGTTCTATTGCAGCTCTAAGCAAATGAGGTGACAAGTAGTTCTGCAGCTGACTCTAAACCTCCTCTTTGTTATAGTTAGAGATAACTGGCAACATATCAAGATGCCAAAACCGTAAACATTTTCCTCTTAGACTCAGTTCTCATAAATTAGACCAGGGTTCCCCAATCTTTTGATCCCGTGAGCAACATTCAAATAAAAGGAGTTTGGGAGCAACACAAGAATGAAAAATGTTCTTGGGGTGCCAAATAAGTGTTGTGATTGGCCATTTGGTAGCCCCTATGTGGATGGTCAACCTACATTGAGGCTCTGTTTGGCAGTACACTTGGTTTTTATATGAAAACTTGCCTGGAATTCAAAAATAAGCATTTATTTTGAGGCCACTAGGAGCAACATTCAAGGGGTTGGATAGCAACATGTTGCTCATGAGCTACTGGTTTGGGATCACTGAATTAGACTATACATTTGGGCCCAAAAATGTATATTTTACATAAGAGATGATACAAACCCCACTGAGCCCTGCATCTTCTATTGCAAAAGTTTCAAACTTCTCCGTGTTGGAAAGAAGCAGCAAAGCAGAAAGGAAATAACTAAGTGTTTTCATTCACTAGTTTTGTGTTTTTGGTAGCCGAACCCTGCTATATACAAACCTGTCGTTGTAGCTCAACTACAGCAAGCAGCACTGGCTCTTGGGAGGATGTTGAGATTTATAGTTTAGCAGCAACTATATTATTAAAATATTCCCAAGATTTCATGAGAGCCAAGGATAATTGGATAGGCAACTACAAGTAACAACATAATGGAAACACACAGAGAAAATTAAAATAGCAGGGGAAAGGCCCAGTGTTGATCAACGTGCTGCGATACAAGGGTCATTCCACAGGGTTTCTCTGCTAATGGATGGAAGACACATACAAAGTATGGAGGTATTAAAAAAAAAAAAAAAAACTAGAGCTAAGCATCCTTTTTCACCCAAATATTTATTGAAAACTTATCATTGTTTCCCCAAAAACAAGTGGGTATAGAAGAGAATGCTTTTAGGGGTCCTTTCCCAGTGAATAACATGGGGAGTCACAGCAATCTAGATTAGTGGGCCCCAAACGAGTCGGCTATATCTTGCAGTGGGTGGGATTTGGTCAGATCAGAGGTGGGTTTGGGCGTACAAAGTGCGACTTGAGCCTGGCCTGGTTTTTATGAACCAGAATCACTTTTAGTTGGTTGCCAAGTCCCATCCTAGGAGAGCCACCAGGCAGTGAGCAAATGATCATATGAGATGATACAACCCATGTATATTGTGTTCATTTGTATGAATGTAACAAAATATTAATTACAAGGGGCTGTGCTACTCTTGGCTACAATTCATTTGCTAGAGAATGTGACCCTTCTGCAATGGGATTCTGATGTCCCTCTAAGCCTTCTAAGGCTATTTGTCCCAAACTGCATTTTGAACTAAGTCAACATAGTTGAATCCGGTTTGCAACGCCAAATAGATATAAAGGAGTTATCTGACTCAGCACAGAATTTGGCAGTTTATGAGAGAATATTATAAAATATGCACATCTAGTGCTTCTCTGTATAAAGTGCTTCAGAACAACACACAATGCATTGCCCTTATTTATTTATTTTGCATCTGGTAGTTCTGTCCTTTGAGTATCCTGATTAGATCAAACTGAAGCCCACCGCAGCAAACTCCCATCCAGTGCTTTGCAGCTTGCAGATCCGATCTATGGGTTACTGTATCTTTATAGAAGTCTGGTAGATCCATGTGTCTGTTCTTTATTCTCATGCCACCAAGCCAAGCCTTGTAATTTTAGCAGAAAGGAACGAGTGGATGATGAAGACTATCGGCTTTGGGCAACAATGGAGATCCAGTTGCTGCAAAGAAAAACACACAGTCAAGGATATATTTCAGGATATGATTCAAAAAGCTTTAATAAAAATTAATGAAAACAAGGCTCCAGGACCTGATGGCATACACCCCCGGGTTCTAAGAGAGCTTAGTTCAGTTTCTGACCAGCTCCTGTTTCTGATTTTCTCAGATTCTCTTTCAGCTGGTATAGTGCCTATGGATTGGAGGAAAGCTGATGTCATTCCAATATTTGATTATGATCTCAGCCTGACAATTATAGGCCAGTAAGTTTGACATCTTTGGTGGGCAAATTATTTGAAGGCTTGTTAAGGGATCACATTCAAAATTTTGTCTTAGTGAATGGCATTAGGAGTAGCAATCACCATGGCTTTATGAAGGATTGTCACTAAGAATAGTTGTGGCTCTCGCACACCCTTCCGTGTCCGGCTAATTAGAGACGCCTGGTGCTCGATGGTGGAGATTCGGCAACCTCCCACAAGTCTGCATCCAAAAAATCCAAAGGCCACAGGTGTTTGATAAGTCCTGTGTGCCTTTGGATTTTATGAAGGATTGGTCATGTCAGACAAACTTGATTGCTTTTTATGATGAGGTAAGTAAGATGCTGGACAGT
>CM044442.1:128218318-128230815 GCA_024363595.1 Xenopus borealis
GAGATCCCCTGACCAGAAATACTGCAGCTCTAACTGTAACAGGAAGAGATCACCCGACCAAAAATGCTGCAGCTCTGACTGTAACAGGAAATATATTATTATGAAAATGGTTTATTTATATGAAGCAGAGTTTTAAATATGAGCTGTTTTATGCAATATCTTTTTATAGAGACCTACATTGTTTGAAGGGTATAGTTTTCCTTTAAAATGTGCTGAAATCATTCAAGCAAGGAGTGCAGTTGGCAGGCCTGTGCCAATGTGATACTTACGTGTTGAAATCTCTTTAATGAGCTCGGCAGAGTGGTGACAGCCCTGTACAATGGACCTGGTCCAGAGGGAGAGATCCCTGTTGGTCTCGGCTCTAAAGAAATGGGTCTCAATCCCTTGCCTCGACCCTGTCCGTGTAGCAAATGAGAACTCTGTGCCAGGAAGGGAAGATATTTTCCCAGGGCCTGAATGGACCAGTCTGAAAAGAAACAATAATTGAATATTCTGTAGTACTCACTAAAGAAATGCAGTGCTGTAGTAAAGATAGCAATATTAGACATACTACAGCTTATCCTTAAGGTCATTTCCCTATGGGACCAGACTGTAAATTATAACCTTATAAACGGGGTCCACGGCCGCTGAATTGGACACCATGAGTCCGAATTGGACTCCCGACAGAATGGACGCCAACCCCCCCCAACATAGATTATAATGCATAATGTACCCCCTACTGAAATTTATAAAGATTTATAAAGATATATATATATATCCCTCTTCCGCTATCGCATGAGATCTAGCACGCATTAAGTTGCATGTGGCGCTACAGGAGTCATGTGCCTCCGCTATATGGGAGAGCAGGTATACTTTAAAATGGCTTCAGCTGAGTTCAGGACATGGTTGAACTGTAATACCCCTCCCTGGGAACTTCTGGCACCTGGTGTAGATCAGTGCAGCAAAGGATCCAAACAGAGAGGTGATTCTTGCAGCAAAATAACTTGTTTATTTTCAAAGGACAGTCGCATTGCATCAATTCACAGGCACTTCGATGATCACAGGATAACAGTAACTTGATTCTTCCCATTCAGTGAAATAGCACAGTTAGGGTAAAGCCAGATGGGAAGATTCGGGGGGATTTGTCGCCTGGCGACTAATCACCTCTTCTTTGGGTCGACAAATCTTCCCGAACCACTTCCCCCTGCCTTCCAGCGGCTTATAATGAATAATCGCCTGCGCCAATTCACACGAAGCGCTGCGTCTTCCGAAGTTGCTCAAAGTTGCCTCCTTAGGCGATTTCGGGAAAACGCAGCACCGGGTGTGAATAGGTGCAGGCGATTATTCATTTAAGCTGCTTGAAGGCAGGGGGAAGCGGTTCAGGGAGATTAGTCGCCTGAGCCTAAGGAGAACACCTCTTGGGGTAATTTCCTTGTAGAGTGGAAAGCTTCCTGCCCAGGGATGGTCAGCTTTGGGTCTTGGCACCCTCGCTGGTCCTCACCTCACCCACTGAGTCCCTGAGCTAGTGGTGTACACACCACGGGGTCCTAACCCCACTACTTCTCCTCACTGGAGCAGATTCCGCTCACTAGCTACCCTGTACTTATTCTCACTCCTAAAGTGACTATTACAATGCTCAGTATCACTAGATAGCTCTTATCTAACTTTCCACTGGCGAGCCTGGACCTGTAATACCTCCTAGTGAGGCAAGGTCCCAGGACAGACCCTGAGCACATGGGGCTACACCCTTTAATACTTTAAACTACTGCCACCTAGTGGACAATCCCCTTCAACTAATGTGGGCCCAGGAAAAGGGACATAGCTGCCTGAGTTAACTAAAGGACCCAAATATCAGGGTCCCTACAAATATATATATATACATATATATATACATACGTAAAGGAAAGTAGGGTATTTTCCATATTTGAGGCCATGGTCTCTTTAATAAACATTGGAGAAAGGACATTAACTGGATCATTGACTGATTTGGAAAACAATAAACAATGACTAGAAGCAGTGCATATCATCATCTTTCCAATAACACTTGGCCTAGTTAATGGCATTGCAGAATCAAAAGTGACATTATACGAATCAGTTATTGATTCTGAACGCAATGAATATTTTATTATACTGTTCCTAGTCCTATCCACAGAGAGGTCTTATTTGAAGTTATTGATGGGTAGAGCTGGCCCAATATTCTCCCATAACTGCACTCATTATTGTCCTTGTTATATTACTTTTATATACGCAAACATACAGATGAAAGCTAGTGTAGAGAATCTAGTACTCGTGGGAAGCAAAAACCAATACATAGCCAAGCATGGATGCTGAAATTTAATAGGAAACCAAACTTAAAGTGATGAGACGACCAGCCTTCTGTTCAAGTGATGTAGTTGCTATATGTCCAAATAGCACTTTAGAGAAGGCTCCGTGTGTAACTGCTGGTTTTCACCATTAAAAGAAAAAGGCACATGCTAGAGTGTGAGTTGGTAGCTGATGACACCTCAATTATTAGATGATTACAAATATTAGCCATGACATGGACTGAAGTGAGGAATAGCCAACCTACTGGATTTACTATTGGTCGAATTTCGAATTAAAAAAAATTAGAAATTCGACCATGTGAAGTAAAATCCTTTTTTTACCACAATTCGATCGATCGAATAGAAACAATTTGATCGATCGATTAATCGTTCGAATCGATCGATCTATTTTTTTTTTTATTCGATCAAAACTAATGGTCCCCAATTCGGCAGCTTGGATCTGGCAAACTAGGTGGTCGAATAGGGGAAGCACTTTGACCATCGAATAGTCAAATATTCGAATAAATTTTTTTTCCGAATATTCAAATTCGAATATTCAATTTTGCCTAATTTGCATATTTGAAGATTCAATTTCGAATTTTATGCAAATTTGATCGAACTTCGGATTCTTCACACGAATTTTGTAAATCTGCCCCTAAATATTAGTGCAATATGACACACACAAAGATCGTTAAAATGCTCTGGCTGTCCAATCCACTGAATGGAAGTATGGTTTGAGTGCATCAGGAATGGTCAATGACCCAGTATGTGCACCAAATCAGTCCGAATACTTTCCAGTTGACCAAAATGTGTGTGATTTCCCTGCAGTTTGATTGGCCAGGCCAGTTATTTTAAGAGCTCACATGTGCAGATGGTCAAGCAGTTTGTTTGGGATTATAATCATCTGGCACATTCTCAAGTTAGTAGGCTGACATTTTGATCATGAAAGGAGAAATAACCCTTTAGCTGTCCTACTTAAAGGAACAGTTCAGTATAAAAATAAAACTGGGTAAATAGATGGGATGTGCAAAATAAAAAATGTTTCTAATATAGTTAGTTAGACAAAACGTATAAAGGCTGGAGTGAGTGGATGTCGAACAAAACAGAACACTACTTCCTGCTTTTCAGCTCTCTTGGTTTCCACTGACTGATACCAGGCAGTAACTTGAGGGGGGGGGGGCACATGGGACATAACTGTTGCTTTTGAATCTGAGCTGAATGCTGAGGATCAATTGCAAACTCACTGAACAGTTATGTCCCATGTGGCCCCCCTTACAGTCACTGATGAACTCAGAGTTAGAGAGCTGAAAAGCAGGAAGTAGTGTTCTGTTCTGTTACACATCCACTCACTCCAGCCTTTATACATTACATTTTTGCCTAACTAACTATATTAGAAACATTTTTTATTTACCCAGTTATTTTTACACTGAACTGTCCGTTTAAGCACATCAGTGGCTCATACTATATAAAATAAAGAGCATCCAGTATCTTCCTCCTTCCCAGCAGCTGTTTATAGAAACTCAGGCACTAAGAAAGTCACCAGATTCTTCAATTACCATTAGAATGGTTTCTCTTGATGAAATAGCAAAGAGCCTACTCCAAACTGTTGGCAATAGTAGAGGATGTCTTTGCATGTTGTAGCGTTGTTGTCATCAATGGGTGTAGCTTAAATAGTCCATTCCAATAACCAGAGAAATGTCCATAAACTTGTGACCATATTGTGTACCAACCCGTGCCTACACATTCAAATGAACTGAAACCCTCCGAGGCATCCATGCTACATTTTGGATGAGCCACCAACAGCCTGTTGCAGTTGCCATTTTTGTGAATACGTGCCAAAGACCCCCCTAGTCTATAAACTTCTCCATGGCTTAAACAACACAAAGAGCAAAAGCTTGAGTTCTCTCCCTTACTGGACAGGTTGTGATGAGGAAGAAAAGAGATGAAGTACCTGGTGGCTATGAGAGGGTAGGTATGTGCTGGAGTGAGCCAATCATCTTTCCTGCGAGGCATAGAATCATACATGAGCAGATCCTTCTCTGTCAGCACCATCAGGACCGGCTTCCAGTGTTTCTCATTCTCTCCAGGTACCTAGAGTAAAGCACAGGGACCATGAGTGGGAACTACCTGAACTAAAGAGCTAAACTGCACAGATGACTTTAGTGAGAACAGCAGTCTGAAAATGCTGCGTATTGCATTTGTCCCAAATGTCCCTTTGTCCTGGATTTGTACGGAATAGTCCCACGTTTCTCCAGCCAGAAAAAGATACAAAGTTTCTAACTTAATTGGATTTTGGCAGAGAGCCCAGAATAGATACTTTGATACTTGTGTAACAGTTTTACATAAGGAGGTCTCACAGCTTAAAGGGCAATCACTGTTGGACTGGGATGCCAGGGGCCCACCATAAAACCTTAGACCAGGGGCCCACCAGCAAACCTTAGACCAGGGGCCCACCAGAAAACCTTAGACCAGGGGCCCAACTTTGCAAACTATTATTCCTTCTCTCCTCAATTAACCTCTTTATTCTCCTATTCTTTTAGATCTACTTACTATACTCTATTCTTCCATTATAAAGCCTCTTTTTCCACATAAAGAAATAAGGAATGAACATGAAATAGGCCAGATTGTTAGAAGCAAGAGGCCCACTGACACCTGGGCCCACCGGGAGTTTTCCTGGTATCCCTGTGGGCCAGTCCAACACTGAGGGCAATTAAAGGTTTAGTATTGTGCAGCAATAATAACAGAACTGGATCCTGTAGGCACAGAAAAGGCAAAAAACCATTGAATTCTGTTAGATTCATTCTGTTTGTGCTGAATCCCTATTTGGGATAATGTTTCAAACAGAAACTCGCACTAACTATGCATTTCCCTATGGTTTGTTGTCTGGAGATATTCTCATTTCCCACTCAGCAGAAGGAAGGACTTTTTGGTCACCTTGGTTTTCCCCATGTGCAGTTTCCCTAAAGGTGACCATACACATAACAATTATGATCTTTTTGCAGCTTTGCTTCCAATACAGACATTTACACCTGAATCATCAGATATAGGGAGGAATTCACAAAAGTGTCGGGAAGGAAAAAAAAAAGCAACAGACGACAAATTCACAGAGCATTTCCCCAACAATTTTCCGACATATACGACACTTTTGAAAAAATGTAGTGAAAAGTGGGCGTGGTTTTTCCTGCGCCACTTTCCCCGACATTTTTATGAATTACTTGTAAACTAATTTTTTTTGCCAACAATTTTTCCGACACATTAGGCTCTCCAAAATGAAAATGTTAGTCAAATTGTCTTTTAAAATGTCTTTAAAATGTCGTCTGTACGATGAAAAGATATACGACATTTTAGAAAATTGTTGGACTTACGAAACATTCAGAGATGGTAACATCTGCCTTTGTGAATTTGCCGTTTGACATTTTACAAATTTGTCGACCGCCATTTCTGGGTTATTTATTTTACCAACACTTTTGTGAATTCCCCCCATAGAGTTTGAAAAAAAACAAAAAACCTGTATCTGACAATTCAACAGTAAACCCGAGCAATTTGGGCTCCCATCAAAATTTTCCAACCTATTGACAAGAGGACCGATATCCATATCCTTTGCGGATGTTAATCGACTTGCCTTCTGCTATACTTTCACCAAATACCATTTGAAACAGTTTCATTTTGCCTACAATAATATCTGTGTGTGTATGGCCACCTGAAGACAACCCTAACACTGGCACTGCGTTGTTACAAGTATGAACTTATAGGAGAAATAAGCCCTAAAAATTAATATGACGAAAAGGGTCATGTTTTATATAGTGAACTTATTGCAGGAGGCTAAAGTTTCAGCTTGTCAATAGCAGCAATGATCCAGGACTTGAAACTTGTCACAGGGGGTCACCATCTTGGAAAGTGTCTGTGACACTCACATGCTCAGTGGGCTCTGAGCAGCTGTTGAGAAGCTAAGCTTAGGGGTCGTCACTAATTATCCAGCAGCAGCAGCAGAAAATGAGCTTCCCTGGCTGTAATATAAGCTGATGCTACAGGTTTGCTGATTATTAAATTCTTATGTTTCTAATTATGTGTATTAATGACTAATCAGCCTTATATTGTGACTATATTTCTATGACACTATGGGGCAGATTTACTAAAATCCCATGAATGGATCGAAGTTCGATCAAATTTCGATCATACGATCCCATCGAATGATCCAAATTTGGCTTCTTCGATCATCGAATACCGAATGATCGAATACATTCGAATGATCCAATATTCGATCATTTGATCATCGAAGGATTCAAATTTTAAGGGGTATTCAAATGCCTACTTCACCAGATTGAACCTACCGAATACCAATAGAAGCCTATGGGAACCCTCCTGAGTCCTGATCAAATACCATTTGTACTATCAAAATCTTCGATCATTCCAATCGTACAAATTATTCGAATTATCGAATGAAATAGAATACTTCATTCAAATGATCGAGCGATCGGTATTCGATCATCGTCCAAGGATCGAAGATCGAAGGATAGGGTAGCCTAGAATGCGAAAATCGAATGCGTATCGAATATCGAGGAAAATCGTAGGATTTTAGGTGAATAATAGTAAATCTGCCCCTTAGTGTACTGTATATTGTGAGTGGGTCCCTAAGCTCAGTAAGTGACAGCAGCACAGAGCATGTGAATCAGTGAATCAGTAGAAAAGAAGATGGGGAGCTACTGGGGCATCTACTGGGGAGACACAGATCTTTACTGCTAAAGGGCTGTGGTTGCCTTGGGCTGATACACAAGCACAAAACATCATGTACAACATTTATACATACAGTACTTTTTTAGTTAGGCTTCAGTTCTCGCATGGTACCTGCTTTTCTTTCCAGTAACCCGCTGGTACCCAACCCGCTGTAGAACTCAAGTTCAAAGACAAATACCTGCCCATGTTAAAGGGCAAGGAAAGGCAAAGAAATAAAATCCCATTTTTACTTTCTTTAATGAAAAAGAAATATATCTCCAATATACTTGAATTAAAAAATGTGTACTGTTTTTATAAGAAACCTGACTGTATGCAGTGAAATTCTCCCTTCATTTAGTGCTGTGGGTAAGAATTTGCAGACAGTCCCTAACTTCTAGCAGGGAAACAATCATACTTATGAACAGCAGGGGGAGCCCCCCCGCCTTACTTACCAGCCATGCAGAACTCAAGCAGCTTTGTTTTTTTATCATTTATGACGATCCCTAAGAAGCCCAGACCACACTGAGCATGTGCGAGTCTTGATATTGCAGAGATGCCTAACAAAGTTACAAGATGACAGCCCCCTGTGGCCAAATTTGAAAGCATAAATCATTTGTTTGATTAGGCTTGTGGTGCAGTAAGTTCATGTTTATGTTTAGTATACAAAATACAGCATTTCTACCCTTATTCTATTTTACACTTTCCTTGCCCTTTAAACGGGTGGTTCACTTTTAGTATGTTATAGAATAGCTAATTCTCAGCAACTTTTCAATTGGCCCTCATTTTTTTTTTTTTTTTATAGTTTTTGAATTATTTGCCTGACTCTTTCCAGCTTTTAAATGGGGGTCACCAGGCCCGGACTGGCAATCTGTGGGTTAGGGCAAATGCCAGAGGGGCTGCTATAAGGCCCCATAGAAAGTCAGTATTTAGTGGGCTGGTGGGGGCTGTTTGGGCCTCTGTGTGGGCTGATTGGGCCTCTGTGTACCTGAAATGCCAGGGCCTATTTTGACTCTCAGTCCAGTCCTGGGGGTCACTGACCCTTATCTAAAAACAAATGCTCTGTAAGGCTGCACATTTATTGCTACTTTCTATTAGCCATATTTCTATGCAGCGCCCTCTCCTATTCATATTCCAGTCTCTCATGGTTGCTAGGGGAATTTGGACCATAGCAACCAGACTGCTGAAACTGCAAACTGGAGAGCTGCTGAAGGAAAAGCTAAATAACTAAAGAAACAACAAATAGTAGAAAATGAAAACCAATTGCAAATTGTCTGAAAATATCACACTCATCATACTAAAAGTTAATTTTAAGATAAACAACCCCTACATGGAGATCCCTGTTCCATAGAACTTGTCCTTTTCATTGGACCTTTGGTCCTGCTCAGATACTCGGAACCATGAATGAAATGCTTATATTTTGGATGCCGTAACATGAAATCATTTCTGGGAAAAAGAAAAATGCTGATGAATCACAAAGGAATCCTGAGCCTATTTAATTACTGAGCAAAACAGAAACTTTCCCACAAATAACAAAAGAGCTTGTTCCCCTCGGAGTCCACATCTAGCCGGGCAGCCTAATCGGCATTGTTTTACCTCTCCTCACTACACTCCTAATCAGTCACTTTATATTAATTGCCGTTTTTAGCTTGTTTACTGTTCAATTTTTTCATTTAATATGGTGGCGATATTCGGAGTTTAAGAACTGATGTATAATTCAAGCTTCTGATGGTAATATACATTTATAGAAAGCATAAAGGGGAACCCACAACATAAATTATTCATTTAATGTGTATATGCAATACCATTGCCCATGTACAGCAGTTCTGTGTAGTTTACAGGTTCACTTTAAAATTAACTATTAGTATGATGTAGACCAGCACTGACCATTTCTTTTCATGTAGTAGGTCTATTAACGGACAATTTTTGTGTTCTAGATTTAATGGAACGCTCATCCCTTGGGCTTTTAGCTGGACAGCCCTGATGTAGATCAATGTTTCTCAGGTACAGGGTCAGACTGGGTGTCCCACCAGCCCGGTCCCATGCTGCTCAGGTTAGAGGTCAGTCTGGGAGTCGGTTACACAAGCCAACCCAAGAGCTGGTTTAGAAGTAGCAATGGGAAGTGTCACATGTGGTTTGTGGCATTTCTCCACTATTATAATCTTTTCCTGCTTTGCCATTTGGTCCTTCTACTTTCTCATTGCTGTTCCTCATCTACAACTTATCCTGTCCTACTGTTAGCATCTAGCCCTACTATTGCCATCTTGGCCCTTCTACTTTCTCCTTGCTGTTCCTCATTTACAACTTATCTTGCCCTACTGTTAGAATCTTGCCCTACTCTTGCCATCTTTGCTCTTCTGCTTCCTCCTTGCTATTCCTCATCTACATCGTATCTTGCCCAACAATTATGAACTTGTCCTACTCTTGCCAACTTGGCCCTTCTGCGAAACCACGAACAGCATTAGTCTAAAGAACAGTTTTGTTTTTTTCAAATGAGAGAGGGGCTTTATGGCCATCTTGGACCTTCTAATTTCATCATGTTAGTATGTGGGGATACAAGAATTTTCTGGACCATCACCAGGTGCAAGGAGAAGCCATGCTGGTTTTCCTTATTTAGTGACCTGCATTGACAGGCATCTAGTAACATACAGCAGGGCTCTTTTTTCAACCTCCTCCTCCACCACCCTGTTCACGGAATTTGTTGTACACTAGTTATGCAACTAATTTTGCCATACTATTACCATCCCGTCATACTTTTCCATCTTGTCCCTTCTACTTACTTCTTGTTATATCTCATCTAGCTTGCCCCATCTTACCATATTGTTCTCTGTACTTTGGTCCTACTACTTTCTAATCCTACTCTTTACACCCCTTCCCTACCGACTTGGTGTGGCAAAATGATATTGTCATAAAGTGCTGGGAATGGGGAGAACCATGCTGCAGACAGGTCCCCTCTGTGGCTGTTGTGGAGTCTTCCATATGTTAGTTATGCTACTACACTTATTCATCTTGTCCTACTGTGCCCTACTTTTGCAGTCCCTCCCTACTACACTTACTAGAGCCATTTCTGTGTTGTGAGCGTAAATCACTTTCAGAAATCTCAGCTGGAATAAGCATTTGCTCTAAAATGTAATTTTGTTCCAACTGTATTATCTCTTACTTAATAGCAGCAGCAGCGTAGTTTATTAAGCCACTAAACCAACTGAAGGGGTATTTATATAAACAGACAGATAAAAAGCAAGATTAGCACTATAAACTTTGACGTACTACTTTTTACACAAAGATCAATGCCAAAAGAAAGAGTATAAATGTCAAGCAATTAATAATCTGAATATTTCACATAATATAGATTGAAAATAAATGTTACAAAGGAGAAATGTCTATTAATAGCATATAAGGCACAGAGAAGCATGTTGCATCTTATCAACAACTCTAGGGGGCAGATTTACTAAATTCACATGTATTCACATGAAGGATTCGGATATGCGATTGAATTTTCAAAAAGATTTGAATTTCATATATGCAAATTAGGCAAATTTGACCATCAAATATTCGAATTCGAATGATTTGAGTATTCAAATTAAATTTTATTCGAATATTCAATGGTTGAATACTTCCCCTTTAAATTTAAAGTCGACCACCTACTTCGCCAGATTAAACCTACCGAAATGGGGATCATTCCCTAAGATCGAATAGGAAAAATTCGATCGTTTAAAAATTCGATTCGAATCAAATTCGATCGAATTTCCCTATTCGATCATTCGATCGAATTGCGCTAAAAAAATTTAAATTCAAATTATTTTAATTCCCCACTATTCCCTGGTCGAATTTCGAATTTTTTTGCCATTCGAAATTCGACCCTTAGTAAATCTGCCCCTAGGTGTTAAAGTGACCACAAGGGCACAGATAATACCGTATGAAACACATTTTCATACAATATTTGGTGCATGAATGATGGGAGACAAGCCAGTATTGGCAGAAGACTTGGATATCGGCTCGACAAACGGTCTGTCTGGAAAATTTTGAGTGGGCGTCTTGAACATCAGCCATTGTTAGTGCTGAATCGTCAGATACAGGAAGAGTTTTATTGTTTCTATATGTATATCTGACGATTCAGCTCCTGGACCTCTATGTTGCTCAAACATATATAACGTAGTACCCCAGTATCACTATGTGTAACTTTATTGCCCCCAGTGTGAGAGAGGAATGGATTCCATGGGAAATTGATATTAATGGGGCAGGAGCCCAACAATCATTTTCATATGCCGAGGCTCGATTCATCCAGTACACATTATAAGAGGCACATTTCTCGGAGGGTCCAACAAGCCCCCCTCTAGATAGTCCTGTGCCTAATGATACTGAAATTATCCCATTCAGACATAAACAGACAATAATAATAATAAATCACGAGGCATAATCTGTCCTGACATGACTGCGTCGTTTTGCCATTTGTTATAAATAACATTGTTTTTTTTTTTTAAATGCCATTCAACGGTCAGAATTTGTTTTATGGGATGAAAATGGTGTTATAAAATAATTAAAAATGTGATAAAATATTTCCCTGTTCTCTGTAATAACAATACCTTGTACCTGATTCCAACCAAGATATAATTAATCCTTACTGGAGGCAAAACCAGCCTATTGGGTTTATTTCATGTTTATTTCATTATTTCTAGCAGACAGGTATACTGTCATGGGAAGACATGTTTATTTCAAAACATATCAGTTAACTAGTAGAAGTAGACTTCTGCACTAAAATCCATTTTTGAAATCTGACATGGGGCTAGACATTTTGTCAATTTTCCAGATACCCCTGGTCATGTGACTTGTGCCAGCACTTTAGGAGGGAACTGCTTTCTGGCAGGCTGTTGTTTTTCCTTCTCAATGTAAATGAATGGAAAGCAGAGGGAAACTTTCCTGAGCAGAGAAACATTAAAACCATTCTCTGTTTTCCTTTGGAACATACAGCTCTCTTATTTCTCCTATTGTACAGGAATTGACCAGCATTATTTGACAGGGAAATGGTTAAACATGCAATGCCATGGGCGCAGCTTTAGAAATGTGAGTGCAAAGTTACTTGCCTTTTCCGCTAGCCAGCCCAAGTGTCTAATAACCGTGCTTCCCGAGATCCCGCTTTTCCCTAATTGCTCTTTAACTTCCATTATCACTTTGCTGATCAGATCAGAGGCAGTTGAGTGTATAGCGTTAAACCAGGCCTGAGTGGTGATGGGGTCAGAACTTCGGAGGACCACCGTGTGCTGTGTGTCAGGTGAATGCAACTCCAGATTTCTGCAAATAAAATAAACATAAATTGAGTACACCTCCCTCATATATGATTGAAAGGACAGGGATGACACTTTATGAGCTACTCATAAAGGTTCAAGGTAATGCTGGCTGCATTTTGGGCATTCCTTATTGGGGGTTAGTGCGGGAGGGGTTAAATTCCCCTTTAAAGGGGTTGTTCACCTTTGAGTTAACTTTTAGTATAATATAGAGAGTGATATT
>CM044442.1:128265783-128283282 GCA_024363595.1 Xenopus borealis
TCTAAGGTCTTCTGGTGGGCCCCTGCTCTAAGGTCTTCTGGTGGGCCCCTGCTCTAAGGTTGTCTAAGGTTTTCTGGTGGGCCCCTGCTCTAAGGTTTTCTGGTGGGCCCTTGGTATAAGGTTTTCTGGTGGTCCCTTGGTCTAAGGTTTTCTGGTGGTCCCTTGGTCTAAGGTTTTCTGGTGGGCACCTGGTCTAAGGTTTCCTGGTGACCTTGTCTTTCCTATTGAGCCATTGCTTTGTCCAATTAAGCACAAAACATAAACACACTGTTACATAATTCATCAACATCAATACACAATGAACCTTGTATCTATAATAGGGTGACAGCATTTTCAGAAAGGGTTTACTTCTCCTTTAAAGTGAGAAAACGTCTTACATCTGGCCTTACAGCCAGACTTATGTTATGCCAAGACCTCTTATAGATGTACCATCAATCTGCACAGATGGAACAGAAATAAACACAAACATAACGGCTATAAGTGGCATCTGCCGCAGATATAAAAAGTTAAAGTACCAGCAACTGCTCATAAGATCCCTGGTACCCTGCTCCGCTATCCAGACTATCCAGACTGTACATCACAAACAAGACCATCATTAATTCCCGGCAGTGCTTGCCGTGCGGCTCTGCTGGAACACGCACATCAGTCACATGTTTCTGTAGAGACCCCTGCTGACAAATGCAAAATGTATAAACCGTAAGACACAAGAAGCCAGCGGGACGGAGGGGCCGGACAAGATGGATTTCGGTGTATTACTGGGAATCAGCAGAATTCCTGCAGTTCCTGCCTTGCAAATACTCTCATTGTGATACATGGGCTCCTTCTAAATAATCTGTACTGCTGTGTGTGGCTGCTGAAAGAGCTGACGGATGTGTGATCTACAGTAACAGAAGCCTACATTTGGCTGAATGGGAAAGTGGCAGCTATTCACATATTATAAGGCAAATATCATTGCATAAATTAAAAAAAGTAAGCACCAGGGCCCCCATAAAAGTAAAAAAAAAAAAACTTTGGCACCAGCCCCCCCCCCTTACAAGTTAAAAAGAAACATTAGGGACCCAGAGAATATTTTTTTAAAAAACATTGGTGGCAGGGGCCTATAGAGTATTCAAATAATACAGTGGTGGCCAGGGTCTTAATAAAATAAAAGACACATTGGTGTTCAGTAGAACTGAACTCGAGGCTTCAGGACTTCTTTTCGTGGCTTCAGCTTCAGGATTTCAACTTTGGCTCCTTTCATTGGTTTGGGTATTTTCGCACCTTTGGTTCGACTTTGGCGCTGTTAAGGGGGGGCAGCTATTTCGAAAAGCTCAACACAGCAAGGCCCCCTTTATGCCCAGTCTCCCCTGATGTTGGCCCTGGCAGGCAATCAGTCGGATTGAACCAATGCATCAATGGCAGTTTTGCATTTAGCCAATTATAATCCAACCGTACCCGATTATGCACCAACCATAGTCCCAAGTCTGCCCAATATTGCCAGTTTTGGGTGTATTTTAGGGGTTTTCAATGGTGGTGGGATCAACATAAAGTGCAAACTGCAGGAAGTGGAAGACTGGGTTGGTGTCTGGGTGAAGGAGGGGGCAAAATAAGGGCCCCAAGCAGCATCTTGCAGGAGCCCTTCCAGGAGCAAACCTTGTTTCCTCTTCTAGAATCCATGATCGGACCCTGGGTTGAGGCCAGGGGGCAGAGCACAAAGTGTCAGGCAGGTGTGGGCTGCTTAGGTCTGCTGGATTTTATCCTGGTGTCCCACTGGCCCAGTCCAACCCTGGCTCCCATATAAACCATATGAGGTGACATGTCTGCACTAACTTGATCCCCTATACATGGACCAATATAAGGTCACATGGAGTGACAAAAACACTATAAGCTTGGACACCAAACTTAAATTCAGTGTCACTCAAGGGTCTTGGTCGACAGGTCCCCCAGTTTTTTTCCTCTTCTCACGTCCACGATCAGAGCTGACCTGCGGTTGAGGCCAGGGGACAATGCACAAGGTGTCGGGCAGGGAAAAGGTCTGGGCTGGTGGGGCTCACTGGCCCTGGCTGCCATATAATTCATATGAGGTGACATATATATACAGTCAATTCACACAGAGCAGACAAAAACACCCTGAGTTTGAACACCAAGCTTAAAAACAGTGGAAAATACACCCCTAAAAATCCTATTCAATTGAGTTAGAGAGGCATGAATGTTCCATCTGACAAACTTGGATGTCAGGTTTTATCTTATGAAAACTACGGCCCAATATGTGTATATGTGAATTCATTGCAATACTTGGGAAATGTTCTAGAATTCCCCTTGAGAAAGGAGTTCAGCCGAAACGTTGGGGTGATTCTCACTTCTTTAAGGGCAAGTGTATCCGCATTCTGTACCTTGTTATAGGTAATGTATTAGTAAACTGAGTGATATGTATTACCAATGTATATGCTGACCTATGTAACTTTATGTGTAAACGAGTGTAAAACTTTCTATGATTATATGTGACCTATTAAAGCCTTTTCTTTAGAGATATCATTTGTGACATGGATATTATTGGTGTGCAGGCCCTTTCTCTGTAAATATTATTCTAGTATTTGTGAGCTGTATGGGGTCCATTTATGGGCTTTTTATGCACCCGTTGTGCTTTCTAGACTTGGTGAACGGTGTACAGAAGTGTGCCCTCCACTTTTTGAATTCTCTCTAAATGTTCTAGCCCCAGTCTGCCCGGTCAGGCTGCCAAAAACATGACTTCAGAGTATATTTAGCAAAAAGGGTGATGTGTCAATTCAAGTCAAAAAATGCACAATGTTTGCTTTAACGTGTTCAGTTTTCTTTGGTGCAAAGTCCCTCACTAGAAGGCAGGAAAGGATGCACAAAATAGGAAAAAAATATATAAAACCCAGCTGCTGATTGATTTCTCTGATAATGACACACCAACGCCATGAGGCAGAATGATCCTGAGCAAATGAACATGAGAAAAAAATGCTCCACCCTCATACTGAGAAAAACCAGCAGGGTATATAATGCCAAACATTAATGTTGCCTTATACTTTATGCAATGTTTCCCAAAGTGTTACTGGCCCTTTAATATTTCCATTAGATAGTTACAAGATAAAAGTCCCTTGAAATCACAGAAACTTCTTGGCTTATAACACACAGAGTCATCAATCTGAGGAACTGAAATCCTGTCCCAAAATAATGACCCATTTTGGTAAAAACGCACTCGGGTAAAAGATGTAAGATTTGCACCAGGCCCCTCGCTGTGAGACTCGACCCTTATTAAAACCTCAAAATCTCTTTTATAGAAGTTAAAAACAGGACAAAGGAGCCATATGTTACCCCATAGAGTACTTCCCAAATTACCAGAAAGCATTACACAGGATTTCACACTATTCCTGCTCCATTATTAACTAAAGTCATGAAATGATATTTTAAGGGAGGAGATGACATTATTTATATAGGGGACTAAAGGGTTGGTATACACCTTTATACACTTTTGGTGAGCTAGAACACATAGAAACAGTGACTTTGCAGATCCCAGTATGAAAGTAGTTTTATTTTCTTGTTTAAAGGAAAACTATACCCCCCAAACAATGTAGGTCTCTATAAACAGATATTGCATTAAACAACTCATATGCAAAACCCTGCTTCATGTAAATAAACCATTTTCATAATAATACACTTTTTTAGTAACATGTGCCATTGGGTAATCATAAATAGAAAATAGCCATTTTAAAAAATAAGGACAGCCTCCTGGGATCCTAGGATCCAACGGTGCACACAAACATACCAAACAAACTATAAAGTTAGGTCACATGAGCCAATTAACAGACAGAGATCTGTCTTTTGCTTCAACATTTCTTCCTGTTACAGTTAGAGTTGAGATATTTCTGGTCAGGTGATCTCTGAGGCAGCACACAGACCATCATGAAATGGTGGTTTAAGGCAAGAGATGTAGAAGGGCAATATTTACTTAAATATATATGAGGTAGGTAAGATTCTTTGATATGTCCCTTGATTTGATACAAACTATCTGTTGCTCAAAAATTCATTTTTGGGGTATAGTTTTCCTTTAACACAAATAAAAAACAAAAGGCAATACATATATATATATCTTTTTTTTAAATAGCTGTTGAAAAATGGTATTCTGCCCAGAGAAGTGAGTGTAGGGTTGCGGCACAGCTGGAATTTCACTAGTCTTACCGATAAAATACCTGCCAAGGAGAGGGTTTGTATTAGAAAATTTACCGGTAATATAGGGGCAAATTAACCAATTTTCGCCAGCGAATATTCCATTCCCCACACCACGCCACTGCGCCAGGCACGAGTGCGCTACCACTATGCTAATTCACTGA
Source organism: Xenopus borealis (assembly GCA_024363595.1). NCBI lineage: Eukaryota > Metazoa > Chordata > Amphibia > Anura > Pipidae > Xenopus > Xenopus borealis. The sequence goes on from CM044442.1 coordinate 128,270,118, forward strand.
AATCCAAACTTGCGTCTCAGCAGCCGAACGCTGGCGAATTTTCGCTAGCGTTACTTTGGCAGTGTGAGTATTTCACAGCAAAGTTTCGCTAGCGTTCATTTCTGCCCAGCGAAACTTTGTTAGTACTCTTATGCTTTGGCCAATTTGAATAGGGCGGGTGCATGAAAGTCATATGGACGTCTTTATTAGAGATGTTGAATGCTTGAAGTGGTCACTTATTATTATGGATGTCCAAGGAAGCAAAATAAAGACAAAATTGATCCTCTAATGTCCTAAACATGAGCCTAAAATAAATGTGACCCCCTCGAATGTCAGGTAAAAAAAGTTAACACAAAACTCATTATAACAGTTTGCCAGAGTGAAAAGTCACCTTGTGATAGGGAATAAACATACGCAAGCGAAGGCCTCTTTCACTAGAGAATTATCCTCCATCTGCCCAATAGTATCTGGTAAATTTGTAATGCACTAAAGTTCAGCCCATAACCCATCCCTTTTCCATCCAGAATCCTCCTGTAGCTGGCCGAGATGTCATAGCTCTGTGCCTTTCTGTATTGCCTGCCCTTGTGATGTCACAGACTGAATACTTGTTGTACAGAAAGGTGGCAGCCCCAGCTGAGTGCCCTAGGCAACCCTACTCACACCCAACTCACACTGCTCTATGACAAAGTGTGGCGGTAGGAGGAAGAGTGCACAAAGAGGCGTACCCGAGACAATTGGTGGTGGGGAAACAAGGGCCCAGACGAGGCGTAGGCGAAAGAAAAGACACCTGCCTGGCGTCCACCATCATCGTACCATGCTACTTCTGCCTAACCCTTGTACCATCCCGGATTCTGCCTTCCCTTCCCAATGACCACAGTAAATGAACTACCAGGTAAGCGATTGCACCCGGGTCCTACACCCTTGGGGCCCACCAGTGGTTCGTGCACATGTTAAAGGAGAACCAAACCCCTTATTCGTAAAAACCCCACCCACCCTACATAGCCTAGGTGTAAACTCCGGTAATTGCCCCTAAGTCTTTACTTGCCTCTCTTTGCAGATTCAGTGCAATGGAGATCACAGGCGCCATCTTCCGGCTCCTTGGTCTTCTTCCTTCCATCCTGCAATTTCCGTCACTTTCGGCGCATGCGCATTTCTCAAAAACAGGTAAACTGCTCAAACTGCGCATGCGCCAATAAGCCACTAAATTCCTGGAGAAGATAGAAGAGCTGAACATGTGCTGAATCTGCAAAGAGAGTTAAGTAAAGAATTTGGGGAAATTACCAGAGTTTACACCTAGGCTGGGGGGAGGGGGTTATGTAGGGTAGGGGTTTTAAGAATAAGGGATTTGGTTCTCCTTTAATGCTGCACAGACTGCACCCGGGCCTGGAGTTGGGAAGTTACAAGTGGTGTAACTAGATTGTGCCGCCCCCTCTGCAAAAAAATCTTCAGACGTTCCACCCACTCCCACCTGACTTGCTTCCCCCTTCCTCACCAGTAAAAGAGCTGCTGGAGAGGAGGGGTTTTTATTAGCTACAGAGGAAGCAGACCCCACAATCTGTGCCCCCCTGTTTTCCAGGCTCCACTGCGACTACGGGATCAGTTTCCTCTATAGTTACACCACTGATAGTTACTAGTGATGGGCGAATCTCCCGAGATTCGATTCGCCGAAAAATTAGCGAATTTCCAGAGAAATGCATGTGATGATGCGGGATGCATGTGACGCGCGTTGCGTAATTTCCGACGCACGTCGCGTCAGTTCCGACGCACGTCGCGTCATTTCCGACGTGCGTTGCGTCGTTTTCGGCACGTCGCGTCGTTTTCGGCGTGCGTAGCGTCATTTTCGGCGCGTCGTGTCAAAATCGACGCGCGACTGGCGAAATTCGCCCATCTCTAGTAGTTACGTTACTGCCTGACCATACCTAATGCTCTTGTCTTGCCATGATAAAATCTTGTGTAGAAAACTGAATAGAAATGCCCTTTAATTAACCACAACTATACAGATCCTCTCTCATAAACCCACAACAAATACGCCTCGAGGTGTTTAATGTTTCAGTTTCAGATTAAACAACGCACATGCCCCATCCCTGTAGCCCCTTAATGTCTTCTATTTAGTAGATTATTTCACATTTAAAAAATGAAAGAGTTGCTTGCCTTTTTTGATGTGTTTTCTCAGTGTATTTGTAGGTGACTGCGGAGCTGAACCAATCTCAACCTCAAAAAGTTTCATAGATCCTTCAGAGCCCAAACTGATTACTAAGAACTTCAAAGTGATACATGAATAATACATTAATAATATGCAAGCGTGTGACATTTCATGTTATGAAGAAAATAGCATGTTCTGTTACAGCTACTCATCTGCACCAATTTATATGTGGCTGAGGAAGACTCTTTAAAGGAGAACTAAAGCCTAACTAAAGAAGTAGGTATATATGTTGTACATGATGTTTTGTGCTTGTGTACCAGCCCAAGGCAACCACAGCCCTTTAGCAGTAAAGATCTGTGTCTCCCCAGTAGATGCCCCAGTAGCTCCCCATCTTCTTTTCTGATTCACTGATTCACATGCTCTGTGCTGCTGTCACTTACTGAGCTTAGGGACCCACTCACAATATACACCTGATAGTGTCATAGAAATATAGTCACAATATAAGGCTGATTAGTCATTAATACACATCATTAGAAACATCACAATTTAATCATCAGCAAACCTGTAGCATCAGCTTATATTACAGCCAGGGAAGCTCATTTTCTGCTGCTGCTGGATAATTAGTGACGACCCCTAAGCTTAGCTTCTCAACAGCTGCTCAGAGCCCACTGAGCATGTGAGTGTCACAGACACTTTCCAAGATGGTGACCCCCTGTGACAAGTTTCAAGTCCTGGATCATTGCTGCTATTGACAAGCTGAAACTTTAGCCTCATGTAATAAGTTCACTATATAAAATATGCCATTTTTAGCCATATTCATTATTAGGATGGGTAGACCAGATTAAGCATTCCTTACAGATACCTGGTAAGTACTACTATAGTTTATATAAACAAGCTGCTGTGTAGCCATGGGGGCAGCCATTCAAGCACATGATACACAGTAGATAACAGATAAGTACTACTATAGTTTATATAAACAAGCTGCTGTGTAGCCATGGGGGCAGCCATTCAAGCACAGGATACACAGTAGATAACAGATAAGTACTACTATAGTTTATATAAACAAGCTGCTGTGTAGCAATGGGGGCAGCCATTCAAGCACAGGATACACAGTAGATAACAGATAAGTACTATTATAGTTTATATAAACAAGCTGATGTGTAGCCATGGGGACAGCCATTCAAGCACAGGATACACAGTAGATAGCAGATACGTTCTGAAGAATCCCATTGTATATATACAGAGCTGATCTGTTATCTGCTGTGTATCCTGTGCCCTTTTTCAGCTTTGAATGGCTGCCCCCATGAATACACAGCAGTTTGTTTACATAAACTATAGTGGTATTTCTGAAGCAAACACATCAGTATTACCAGAGTAAGGCACAAATACTATACAATAGACTTATTTTAAAACCCTTTCATTTTTTTGTTGTCACTGCTCCATTAAAGGTAAGATAGCTTGTTCAATCTATGCAAAAAGAAAAGGCTTTACTGAAACATTCCTGGTGTTTATTTATCTATAAATCCATGTCTGTGTGTAGCACTAACAACCCACCAGTAAAGCAAACTAACCTATAAGGCTTATGTACAGAAAGCTGATTCCTTGCTGAAAAGGAGCCTTCATCAGGATTTATAGGGGCAGCACAGAGTAAATAGGTTCATATTCATTACATTATGTAATCGTGTTCCTTCTTCTGGAATGACTGATTACATGGGCTGCTATAGCCGTGCACAGCTGTGCTTCAGGAACCATATATATTTGCTCACTGTCTATAAACATTTGTATTACTGAGCCCCGAGGGTTACAAATGGGGGCTCTGAGAATGTGATTCATAAGAAATCAGTATAAGTCACAATAAAGGTTTCTTCTTTAGCAGTTTAGCCTATGGGCAAGGACAGAAAGGAAACCGTCACGTTAAAGGGGATGTAAACCTTCATAATAAAATGCTGCCTAATGAATAGTGATGGGCGAATCTCACCAGTTTCGCTTCGCCGAAAAATTAGCGAATTTCCAGGGAAATTCGCGAATTGGCGAAAAAATTCACCAAACGAGTCACGCGTCAATCGCGGCGTGTCGCGGCGTTTTCGACGCGCGTCGCATCGTTTCCGTCGCGTCAATTTCGTCGCGTCGTTTTCGACGCATCACGTCAAAAACTACGCGCAACTCGTTTTTTTGGGCGAATTTTCGCTGGCGAATTTCTGCGGGCGTTTTGCGAATTTATTCACCAGCGCCGAATCGCGGGAATTCGCCGCGAATTCGCCCCTGGCGAATAAATTCGCCCATCACTACTAATGAAAGGAAATGTCATGCCGAGCAACTTTCCAATCTGCATTCATTACAAACTTACTTACAAAGTTATTTGTAAATGTATTGCTATTGAAAGCAATGTTGAGTTCTCTTCCCTGACCCCCCCCCCTTATTTTTGGAGGGGTTATATACTCTTTAAAGAACCCACTCACAATATACAGTACACTTGTGGGGCAGATTTATCAAATTCGTATGAAGGATTCGAAATTCGATGGAATTTTCAAAAAGATCAGAATTCGAATTTCGCATATGCAAATGAGGCAACTTCGACCATCGAATTTTCAAAATTCGACCGATTCGAATTTTATTGTATTTGAATATTCGATGGTCGAAGTACTTCCCCTTTAAAAAAAAAAAAAAAAATTCAATAGGCCAGTTCGTCAGATTGAACCTACCGAATTGCTTTAAAACCCTATGGGAAGCTCCCATAGGTGTTTTAAAGTCTTTTGTGATCGAATAAGAAAAATTCGATCAAAGGGTTAAAATCGTTTGATTCGAACGATTTAATCGATCGGATTATTTAATCGATCGGTCGAGTTTTTTTCTATTCGATCGTTCGAATATTCGAATAGCGGTAAAATCCTTCAAATTCGAAGGATTTCAATTCGGCCAAAATTCGATGGTCGAATTCGAGGGTTTTTTAACCCTGGAATTCGACCCTTAGTAAATCTGCCCCATAGTGTCATAGAAATATAGTCACAATATAAGGCTGATTAGTCATTAATACACATCATTAGAAACATCAGAATTTAATAATCAGCAAACCTGTAGCATCAGCTTATATTACAGCCAGGGAAGCTCATTTTCTGCTGCTGCTGGATAATTAGTGACGACCCCTAAGCTTAGCTTCTCAACAGCTGCTCAGAGCCCACTGAGCATGTGAGTGTCACAGACACTTTCCAAGATGGTGACCCCCTGTGACAAGTTTCAAGTCCTGGATCATTGCTGCTATTGACAAGCTGAAACTTTAGCCTCCTGCAATACGTTCACTATATAAAATATGGCATTTTTAGCCACATTCAGTTTTCGGGTTTAGTTCTCCTTTAACTTGCAAGAATTAAGGATAACTTCCTTATAATCACATTTGTAACATAATGTAAGAGAAAGGGGTTCATGCCTGGATTAGAGCGGCACATCCGTATTCCTCGGGAAGTTTAGACAGTTTCCTGGGCACGCTCACACCTGCACAATTTGGCACGGAAACTGCATTCATCAGATAGCACCACCGCTGAGTGACCTTGCGTTGTGAAACTATGATTATTAGGGTATAACTTGTCCTTTTCATATTGCGTAAGGTGGGCGGCCCCTGAAAATTTTGCTGTGCGGGGCCCCGTGATTTCTAATGGCAGCCCCAAGGCCGGTTCTCCTCCAGGTCTGCTAAATCGCATTGTTTCAGGAGTTGGAAACAGCAGTGCAGAAAATGCAAAGAGCCGACAGTTGCTGCTCTCAGTATAAATTGCACTTACGCATAACTTTAAAACCTGAGCAGCTGTTGAGAAGCTAAGCTTAGGGGTCGTCACTAATTATCCAGCAGCAGCAGCAGAAAATGAGCTTCCCTGGCTGTAATAGAAGCTGATGCTACAGGTTTGCTGATGATTAAATTGTGATGTTTCTAATGATGTGTATTAATGACTAATCAGCCTTATATTGTGACTATATTTCTATGACACTATTGGGCAGATTTATCAAATTCACATGAATGATTTGAAATTCGATAGTATTTTCAAAAAGATTTGAATTCAAATTTTTTATTATTTTTGAAGACCACTTCGCACATGGAATTTTGAAAATTTGATTGAATCGAACGATTCGAATTAGGGATGCACCAAATCCAGGGGTCGGTTCGGGATTCGGCCTTTTCCAGCAGGATTCGGCCGAATCCTTCTGCCTGGCCGAACGAATCCTAATTTGCATGTGCAAATTAGGGCCATGGAGGGAAATCACATGACTTGTTGGCACAAAATAAGGAAGTAAAAAATGTTTCCCCTTCCCACCCATAATTTGCATATGCAAATTAGGGTTTGATTTTGGTTCGTTATTTGGCCCAATCTTTCGGGAAGGATTCGGGGGTTCAGCCGAATCCAAAATAGTGGATTTGGTGCATCGCTGAATAATATGAATAAAATTCTATTCAAATATTCGTCAGTCGAATTACTTGCCCTTTAAATTTTTATTCGACTGCCTAGTTCCCCAGATTAAAAAAAAAAGTTTTTCAGATCCAGAAACAGATACAAAATTTCTAACTTAATTGGCTTTTGGAAGAGAGCCCAGAACGGATACTTAGATACTTTTGTTACAGAGAAGCAAGTCTTTTGGGGAAACTGTGACCTGCGTCTTAAAGGGAAATTCACTTTCATTAGAAAAATAATGTAATAACACATTAAAACCACAGAAATGTGTTAAAAATGTTGGGAGGTATACTCCCCTCCAGCCGCCCATAAATCTGTTAGGGAGCAGCAGGGGACAAAGGCAATAATAGGCCCCTGAACTTAGTCCCTGGCTGGGGTACGGGCAGAGAGCCTGGTGGGTCATCGCTAGGGTTGTCACCTGTCTGGACAGTCCAATCTTTTGAACGTCTGTCAGGTCCAAAACTGTCTGCCTTGATTCCCTGAGATTGAAGTGGTGATTGGCCAATGGCTCGCACCTCTATGTCACACCCCTGCTATATCACGGCCCATCTCTCCATCCGGAGGAAAGGTGGCAACCCTAGCCCTGGCTCTTCTGGTGGTGCAATGCAGGAGCACTAGGAGGACAGCTGGGGTGATGTGCAGGAGTGGTGGGCCCTTAGGTGGGGTGGATGGATGCGACTGGAGTGCTGGGGCCCTTTGCTCAGGTTTTTCAGTGGGCCCCATCCCCCCAGTCCAATAGTGCAGTTTTAGGTGAAACCAGGGTCAGCCCCATGGCCCCTGCCGGCCCAGACCCCCTCTCCTGATCTGCTGGCCCTAGAAAAAAAAAAGAATTTGCCACGCCAAACCATTAGCACATGTGCCCAGGGGCTGTCTCAGTAGGGGGGGCTAGAGAGGGATGCTGGACAGCGGCCCTTTACAGCAGTTCTGGTGAGCCCTGGACCCCCCAGTCTGACCCTGGGTGAAACACTATTTCATTGGGTACAGGCTTGACTTGCAGCCCTTCCCTCCAGTGATGTCAGAGACGGGCCGGTTGTGCATGCTGGGTATGGTACAGAAGTGATGCTGGCACAGCAGGCCAGGTTAGGTTAGCGTTGACCTCTGTATCACTACTTAAAATGATACTGATACTAAAAAAAACAAAATAAAACAGACTTTTGAAAATGTCAATGTCCTTGAAAAGTTACCGGTGGGTCTGAATTTCTAAGTGATTGTTACTTGGAAGCAGAGCCGGGCCAGATCGACCAGTGGCCCTTGGCAACTTGGCCGGTCTCAGTGCCCGATAGGTGCATGTACCTAAAAGGGACACGTGTGCATGTGCGAAAAGGCGCAAGCATCAAAAAAGGACGCACATGCTTTTTCGTGCATGTCCGCGCATCCCTTTTCGGTGCAAACTCCAGCAGCAAGCAGGGACCAGACTAGGGGGTAGGCGACAAAGAAGGTGCCACCCCCCCTTTTGTGCCCTAGGCACTGCCTACTCTGCCTACACCTTGGCAAACCCCTGCTTTGAAGTTCCTAAAACTGACTGTCTCTTCTCAACCTGTCAGTTTCTAATGCTACTACTGCACGAATATGGCAGCCCCCTCATGTGGGAACATGTGGGGGGGGGGATGAGATAGGAAGTGTAAAAGCATTGGACAAATACCTTTAATGGCAAAATTATAATTAGCATGCAAAGACAACGTGTATGATAGGTTTAATTTCCAGTGTCAGTATCTATGTGAGTCTATTCAGCTACGTGGCATGCCCTATTTACTTCCCCTTTAATTATCCAGGGGCCATAAATAAATCCCACAAAAAAAGCTATATACAGCCTAGGAACCTCTAATGTGACAGTTGTTGGTTAAATTCCCCTTGTAAAGTCCTGTATGTATTTAGCATAGGAAAGAGCGGGGGAATTCTGCCAGTTATTTGTCTATATAACAGTCCCAGCCGGTGCTTTAACATGTAGGGCTCAGACGTGACACACAAATGACAGTTGAGTCTGTGGGAGCACAGTGAAAGGCTGACGTACTATTCCTCTAATTCCTCGAATTCTCATCTGACACCGGAGATTGAAGCTCATTATACAAGTACAGACACAGACTCTCCAGCCCCGCGCCAACAACATACGCTGATTCTGCTGTGACAAGTCCCATTTGTGCCTGAGATTAACCCTATGCCTTCCCCTTGATCCAATCCCAATAAGGTTTAAAGGGAAAGCAAAACCCAACCTTTGCCTGGAAACAATGCCTTATGTTAAAGGGAAACTGTCATGGGAAAACATGTTTTTTTTTTTTTTAATGCATCAGTTAATAGTGCTGCTCCAGTAGACTTCTGCACTGAAATCCATTTCTCAAAAGAACAAACAGATTTTTTTATATTCAGTTTTGAAATCTGACATGGGGCTAGTCATTTTGTCGATTTCCTAGCTGCCCCTGGTCATGTGACTTGTACCAGCACTTTAGGAGGGAACTGCTTTCTGGCAGGCTGTTGTTTTTCCTTCTCAATGTAACTGAATAGTACACAGTGGGACATGGGTTTTACTATTGAGAGCTGTTCTTAGATCTACCAGGCAGCTGTTATCTTGTGTTAGGGAGCTGTTATCTGGTTACCTTCCCATTGTTCTGTTGTTAGGCTGCTGGGTGGGGGAAAGGGAGGGGGTGATATCACTCCAACTTGCAGTACAGCAGTAAAGAGTGACTGAAGTTTATCAGAGCACAAGTCACATTTACAATATGTCTAGCCCCATGTCAGATTTCAAAATGAAATATAAAAAAATCTGTTTGCTCTTTTGAGAAATGGATTTCAATGCAGAATTCTTCTGGAACAGCACTATTAACTAATGCATTTTGAAAAAACATTTTTTCCCATGACAGGATCCCTTTAAGTTTTAGGGGAAGAGGATGGAAAAAAAGTCAAATTTGAGAAAAATAATAGTGACTCTTACGGCTAAAGGGGTAATGCGTTTTCTTTTCTTTGTGTTGATTTGCCACCTGCCTTTCTTTAAGGGCTCTTTTACACGAGCGTTTTTATCTGCGCTCCGTTTTTCTGCGTTCAGCCGCAGGGGAGCGCAGGTAAAAACGCTCGTGTGTAAGAGCCCTAAAGGAAAACTAAAGCTCAATCATGAAGTGTAATAAAAATGCTCTTGGTGTCACCCAGAAAATCCAGTCGGGATCCAAGACAGAGCCTTTGGGGCAAATTCACTAAGTGCTGAAAATGCACTAGCGCTGACTTTGCCGACGTTCGCCAGGCGTAGTTTCATAAGCGCTGCGCAAATTCACTAAAATGCGAAGTTGCGCTCAGGTAGGCGAACGGTAGTGAAGTTGTGCTACCGTTACTTCGCCAGACAAAGCGCATTTACGCTTGTGATGCCTAATTTGCATACGGCGCAAAGTTAAACGTATAATAGAAATATATGTTCCAGTCACTACATTCCACTACACAAGCCCAGGAAACCTTTAATAAATAAAATAAAGTTGTCCTATTGCCCTACATGTGCCCCCTGTATAGTTGTGTTGCCATATGTTGGGGGGGAAGGATGGTAACCCCCCAAATAATTACGCTATGTTTCAGACTATCACCCTAAAAAAAGGTAGACGCCAGCGGTTTTTTGGGACTTAGAAAAAACTTCAAGTTTTCTTTCAAACTCCTATCTATTGTATTGCACTTCGCCAGGGCTGACCTGAAGAAAAGTCTAACACAAGAGCTAACGTTCAGTAAAATGTTCATCTTAGTGAATTAGTGTAGTTACGTCCCTTCGTCATTACGAAACTTCGCCTGGCGTAAGGGTGTGAAGTTGCGCTAGTCTATCTACTTCGCTAGCGAATTCTCGCCGTGGACACTGTTAGTAAATTGGTGAAGTTGCAAAATGACGTCACACTGGAGAATAAGCGTTAGATGATTCGCGCTTTGGTGAATTTGCCCCTTTTAGTGAAGCATTGAAGAGACTGAGGAAAAATGTCCCCTCATCCACTAAAACTGAGTGAAATGAAAATGCTGAATGATGAGCAAGCAGCTCATTGAGACAGAATAGCATTGCATTACTTGATGTTGTTTTTAAAGGAGAACTAAAGCCTAACTAAAGAATATTTCTATCTACTTTAGCAGTAAAGATCTGTGTCTCCCCAGTAGATGCCCCAGTAGTTCCCCATCTTCTTTTCTACTGATTCACTGATTCACATGCTCTGTGCTGCTGTCACTTACTGAGCTTAGGGACCCACTCACAATATACACCTGATAGTGTCATAGAAATATAGTCACAATATAAGGCTGATTAGTCATTAATACACATCATTAGAAACATCACAATTTAATAATCAGCAAACCTGTAGCATCAGCTTATATTACAGCCAGGGAAGCTCATTTTCTGCTGCTGTTGCTGCTGGATAATTAGTGACGACCCCTAAGCTTAGCTTCTCAACAGCTGCTTAGAGCCCACTGAGCATGTGAGTGTCACAGACACTTTCCAAGATGGTGACCCCCTGTGACAAGTTTCAGGTCCTGGATCATTGCTGCTATTGACAAGCTGAAACTTTAGCCTCCTGCAATAAGTTCACTATATAAAATATGGCATTTTAAAACATATTAATTTTCCGGGTTTAGTTCTCCTTTAAGGGAAGATGTGGCACCCTGCTAAATGTGCCTAAGAGGGGCCGTTAGGTGCCAAGTTCAAAATACAGACAGAAGCCGTTTTCCATACTTTGCACCCTGCACTGTGCCCTTGAGCTGGTCCTTTGGCTTCACCTGCATTTTCCAAATGAATACAGAGCTGCCTGTTTAGGGGAGAGCTGTATTCACCAGGGACAGACAGGGGGCAGCAAGTATCCATTTCTGGGCCTTTATTATTATTACAACCCTTGTATGGCTAACATTTGAACTCACATTCAGTTTCCAATAAACATTCTATGATAAGATGGAGCTCCTTGATAAGACGACGTACCATGATAAGATGGTGTGTGCAAATAAGATAAGGGGGAGTCGGGAGGGGGGTCAGTATCTAAATCTGGTAGCCAGTGTCCAATTTGGGTGCGCTGGATTCACTTTGGCGACCCAGTTCAGGACTGTCCGCAGAAACTCAAGTCAAGTTTTTCTCTGAAAACAAATCGGATGTCAGGAAGGTTATTAACATCTTCAGATGGGTCGGCAGGTTTTAAGTGGCGAATAGCAATGGCCAAATTTATTTGCCAGTCACTAATTTGCTGCAAATTTCCGCAAATAAAAAGAAAAATTGCTGGCGACCATTTTGGCGCCGGCGACAATTTACCATGCACCCATTGACTAAAGTGTGGCAAATTGTCGCTGGCATTAAAAGTCCTGCTTCGCTAATTTTTTTGCCATTTCCCGAAAAATTTGGGAAATTTTCAGCGAAGTGTAACGGGACAAATTCGCCCATCACTAGTGGCGAAAATTCAAATTAGAACTGTTTCCACGGCCGAGGTGTGATACGTCACACATTCTAATCTACGGGTCGAATTTCGGATAGCAAAAACTTCAAAATTCGAATTCAGAAAGATCAACCGAAATTAATTTGAAGTTTTTTTTTTGTTCGAATAGGTCCATATTCGATCCAATTCGAATCGAAGTAATAGCGCATTCGGTCGAATTAGATTCAGAGTTTTTCCCCCAAGAAAACGTAGATTTTTCAAAGTCAACCAATTGACTCCAAATAGGTTCTAGGAGGTCCCCCATAGGCTGAAACAGCAATTCGGCAGATTTTAGATGTCAAATTTTTAAAGAGACAGTACACGATAAATTTCGAAATTTGAATTTTCAATAGTCACGCGCATAAAAACTGTTGTGCGGCAGAATTATTCTGACCCCCATATGACGATAAAATAGGGGTGCGTAGAAATTGTCACGGGCATCAAAATTTTCACAGGCGTCAAAACCGATGCTGGCGTCCAAATTCTCATTTCGCACATTTTTCGTCATTTTGCAGGAAAGACGTGAATTTCTCGGCGAAACAGGACAAATTTGCCCATCATTAATTACAACCTTAATTGAACCCAGTAGGATTGTTTTGCCTCCAATAAGGATTAATTATATTGTAGTTCGGATCAAGTACAAGCTGCAGTTTTATTATTATACAGAAAAAGGAAATCGTTTTTAAAATGTTAAATTACGTGATCAAAGCGAACTAAGAGAGTGCGCAGCACTAGATATCCAGCTCCCTGTTTCCTCTTCTGATCGTTCTATTTTTCGTCTTGTCTTTTTCTTTAATGTTGTTTATTGAAATCACTTTTTGTTATTAGAATCCATAGCATAGTTACTTGTTGACGTTATATATAAACAAATAACTGTAATTGCAGAAACAGCTACCAAACAGGAAACATTATGATTGATATATCATGTATCCTCTTTCTCTTTAATACCCATTGATGCCAAGATAATATTTGTTACTTATAAGCAGGTTTCTCACTTTGACACATATCAAAATAATTTTTTTTTAAATTACGTCCTGCACCAGGGCTACTGAACAAAGAGGCCCAAATATCATTACAGGGGGAGTATAACTCCCCAAAAACGTATCATGCCAATCGTAGTGGGTCCTGACTCCGACCATGGGACTCTTATGCCACTGTTACTATAGGCACCATCTCTCCCTACTATACCTGCTATCCCACAGTCA